>JAJOOS010080010.1:0-24737 GCA_029582725.1 Solanum chiquidenum | reverse complement strand
TGATCATGCCCAGCTTGTTACAAAGGTAATCAACTCGAGTTCCATTCAACGCTTTTGTCAACAAATCAGCTAGTTGCTCTCCTGTCTTCACGTAGCCAGTGGAAATCAGATTTTCCTGAATCTTCTCACGAATAAAATGACAATCAACTTCAATATGTTTAGTTCTTTCATGATACACCGGATTTGAGGCAATATGAAGAGCAGCTTGATTATCACACCAAAGTTTTGCTGGTGTATGATGCTTTAACCCAATTTCAGTTAAGAGATGATGTATCCACATAATTTCACATGTGGATTGCGACATAGCTCTGTACTCGGATTCTGCACTGGATCGAGATACAACACATTGCTTCTTACTCCTCCATGATACTAGATTCCCTCCAACAAAGACACAATAGCCTGTTGTAGATCTTCTATCAATTTTGGATCCAGCCCAGTCAGCATCTACAAAACACTCCACACGAGTATGACCATGATTGTTATACAATATGCCAAGTCCAGGAGCTCCTTTTAAGTAACATAGAATATGCTCCACAGCTTCCCAATGTTTAACTGTAGGTGCGGACATGAACTGACTAACAACACTTACCGCAAAAGCAATATCTGGACGAGTCACAGTCAAGTAGTTTAGCTTCCCAACCAACCTTCTATATCTTTCTGGATCATCAAAAGGATCACCATCATCTTTCATAAGATGTACATTGGGTACCATTGGAGTGTTGCAGGGTTTAGCTGCCAACTTTCCAGTGTTTGCAAGCAGGTCAAGAATATACTTCCTCTGAGACAGAAAAATTCCCTTCTTGCTTCTGTTTACTTCTACTCCCAAGAAGTATTTCAACTGGCCCAAGTCCTTTGTATGAAATCTAGTATGCATAAAAGACTTGAGGGAAGAAATCCCTGCATAATCACTTCCTGTGATAACAATGTCATCAACATATACAACAAGGAGGATAATGCCTGTTGTTGATTGCCGGTAGAAGACTGAGTGATCACATTTGCTCATTTTCAGCCCAAAATCCTGAACTACCTCACTGAACTTGCCAAACCAAGCCCGGGGACTTTGTTTCAAGCCATACAAGGACTTTTTCAAATGACAGACTTTCCCATACTCCCCCTGAGCAACAAAACCAGGTGGTTGCTCCATATACACTTCCTCCTGAAGATCACCATGAAGGAATGCATTCTTAATATCTAACTGATGTAAAGGCCAATTCTGAGAAGCAGCTAGAGAAATGAATAGGCGAACAGAAGTAAGTTTGGCAACCGGAGAGAAAGTGTCTGAATAATCTACCCCATAGGTTTGAGCATATCCTTTAGCCACAAGTCTAGCCTTAAGTCTTGCTATAGATCCATCTGGATTAACTTTAACTGTGAAGACCCACTTACATCCGACTGATTTCTTTCCCTTGGGTAAATCCACCAAATCCCATGTGTGATTTTCCTCTAAGGCATGTATTTCATCAAGCATTGCATCAGACCATCCAGGATGATTCAAAGCCTCTTTCACTGTTTTGGGTACAGAAATAGAATCTAGAGAGGCAATCAAAGATCTAGACGCAGAGGATAAGCCATCATAGGAAACAAAATTAGCAATAGAATATGTGGATTTGCAACTACGAGTACCTTTGCGAAGAGCAATAGGGAGGTCAAGATTTTCAGCAGTATTTGGTGGCAAATGGATTGTTGTAGGACATGTATCATTGGTCTCTCGCCTCCTTGAGTAAACTTGAACAACTGGTGGCCTTACTACCGCCGATGGAGTAGGAACTGATGGGACAATAGTCGATTGATCCTCAATAATAAAACTGGGAGATGGAGAGACAACATGTGATTCTTCTGTCAAAACACGGGTAACTTGATAGACTAACCACTCATCTTCCTCCTCCTGACTTGTAGAAATTGGAGGTGCATAGAAGAATGGTGTAGACTCTGAAAATGCCACATCAATTGACACCAAATATCTGCCAAGTTCAGTAGAATAACACCGATACCCCTTTTGGAGGCGAGAATAACCTAGAAAAACGCACTTCAATGCCTTGGGATCCAACTTGGTAACAAATGGTCGAACATCTCGAACATAACATGTGCATCCAAAGACCTTAGGTTCCACCGGAAAAAGTGACTTGTTTGGAAAGAGAACACTATAAGGCATATTACCAGCAAGCACAGTAGACGGCATGCGATTAATAAGAAAGCAAGCCGTAGAGACTGCGTCAGCCCAAAATTGTTTAGGAACCTTCATTTGGAATATAAGTGCTCGAGCTGTCTCGAGTAAATGTCTATTCTTTCTCTCAGCAACTCCATTTTGAGCGGGTGTATCAACACAAGAAGATTGATGAAGAATGCCATGTTGTCTCATATATGATTGGAATATTTCTGACACATATTCTTTAGCATTGTCACTTCTTAGAATACGTACTGAAGCATTGAATTGAGTTTTGACTTCAGCACAAAAGGCACAAAAATGAGTAAACACTTCTGAGCGACTCTTCATAAAGTAAATCCAAGTCATCCGAGAGAAATCATCCACAAAAGTAATAAAGTACTTATGCCCAGTTTTAGAAATGATAGGACATGGTCCCCAAACATCAGAATGAATTAACTCAAAAGCTGACCCAGCCCGCTTATTTACCCTTGGACTTAATGATGTGCGATGATGTTTTGCAAATCGACAAGATTCACATTCCAATGAAGAAATATTCTGAAACTGAGGACACAACTTCTTTAATAGAGGTAGAGAAGGATGTCCTAATCGACAATGTGCATCATATGGAGACACGACACTAGAGCAAACAACAGACTGAGACTCCCACTCATCAAGGATGTAAAGATCATCAGATACATGTCCTTTACCAATAACCTGATTTGTCTTAAGATCACGAAACAAGCAATGATCGGGAAAGAATGAAATATAACAATTAAGGTCTCTGGTAAGTTTACTAACAGAGATCAAATTAAAAGCCAATTTTGGTAGACTTAACACAGATGACAGAGTAATAGAAGAAGTTGGCTTAACAGTTCCAAATCCAATACTAGTACAAGTAGACCCATCAGCTACAGTGACTGGAGAGGGAGCTTTATGTGATTGAAAGCTAGAAAAAATATTAGAATTACCAGTCATGTGATTTGTGGCACCTGAATCAATTACCCATTTATTTGAAGAGGTGATAAGACATGTTTCATCTGGAGTAGAAGTGAATTTCTTCAATGATTCTGGATATTGAGATAATTTTGCAAACTCATGTGTAGGAATTGAAATCATTTTATCAAAAGATGAACTGTCAGTAGCAGCGAAACTCATTCTCTTATTAGCCATTCTACTTTTGAAGTAGCAGCAACACTAATCCCCAACAAATATTTTCCAAACGAAAACAAATTTAGTAATGAAACTTCTTAAAAGAGAGCAAATAGAACCTGGACGTAATAAAAGTCAAATGCAGATCTTTGACGAATGGAACAAAACTTGGTCCTTTCACAATGCCTGGCCGAAACTTCAAGCAGACACAAACTGCACAATAAAGATGGAAGCACCAGATAACAAATTATGGAACTCCAGATAATGGGCTGGATGAAAGAGTGAGGCAATAACCAGATTCTTTTAGCCAGAAACAAGTGTGTTCTTCTCAGATGGTGGTTTGTTCAACAAGCACCAATAGATCTTGACCAAAAATAACAACAGATGTTGGAAAAGGAAGATCGGCAGAAACTAAATTCGATCACAAACATACCACTTGCCCTCACGCACTTGCCGGAAAACTGTGAACTAAATGGAGTCACTGGAACGTGAGACTCACGAGGTTAATTTTAATGAAACAGTCACCAGCACTCTTAACTTCTAGCTAAGCAACATTGCCTCCCGACTATGGAGATGACTCAACTCCGACTAGGCAAGCTTGGCTTTGATACCATGATAAAACGAAAGTATGGAGTAATCTCTGTGTATATTATTCAAAGAAGTCAATGATTTAAATACAGGTAAAGAAAAGACTAACTAAGGTAACTAAATATCTAAATCCCTAAGAATCAACTAGAATATTATATACAAGGAAACATATAACTTTATGATTCTCTAACAGGACGAAGCACCAATGGCAAATAAATATTGTTTTGAAGCCTTAGACAAGACCTTGAGGGACATTCTCCGAGATAGGTATGAAAATAACTTGGACAGGCCTTTTGGGGGACTAACGATCGTATGTGGTGGGGATTTAAGACAAATAATGCCCGTTATTCCAAAAGGAACAAGAGCTGACATTGTTGATGCATCCCTAAACTCTTCACACTTGTGGCCCTTCTATTCTATTTATGAACGGAAGGAAAATATGCGACTTACTTGTGGGAAAGTGATTGGTTCAAATGCCGCCAATATTGCAAGTTTAGACAAATGGTTATTGTTGGAGATTGGAGATGGATCTGTTTATGTAGATACCAACAAGGAACTCATTAAGTTGCCGCCTGATATATGCATTCCGCCATCGCACAATCATGTGGAAGCAATTGTAGATGCAGTATATCCATCGCTATTACAAAAGTACAACGACCCTACGTACTTGAAAGAAAGAGCCATACTGACACCAAAAAATGAAATGGTTCATGAGCTGAATGACAAAATTATGAAAATGATACCAGGGGAAGGAAGAACCTATTACAGCTCGGACAATGTGTGCAAAGCAAGTGTGAACACTAATGAGGAAGTTATATTGTACCCAACCAAATTCCTTAACAACTTACGCTTCCCAGGCATCCCTAACCATGACATTCACTTAAAAGTAGGAAGTCCGGTTATGCTTCTTAGAAATCTAAATCAAACGGAAGGCCTTTGCAATGGAACAAGATTAATTATCACACATCTTGGAAAATGGTCTGTTAGTGTGAATATCATCTCTGGTAAGAACATCGGCAATTGAGTCACGATACCAAGAATTATCATGTCTCCAAATGAATCAAAGTGGCCATTCAAGCTTAACAGACACCAACTTCCTTTAGCACCCTGTTATGCTATGACGATCAATAAGAGCCAAGGACAAACTCTACAGACAGTTGGATTGTATCTTCCAAAACAGGTATTCACACATGGACAATTATATGTCGCAGTATCACGTGTAACAACAAGAGAAGGATTGACAATCTACAACGCGGACGAGGACACTGAAGACCATACATACATTAAAAATATTGTTTACAAAGAAATCTTCCAGAATGTATGTCCAAGACTTGTGCAAACACACGAGGTATTTAATTATTAACATGTACTGTTAACTTTAGCTTTTCAATACTATCCTTACATAGAAAAATAATAGAAATAACTTTCCAGAATGACAGGCATTCAGATAACTAGCCATACAAAAGAGGATTCGCAATGGAGATGGAATGGGAAGACCGCCGAACATAACCACATATCAGGTTGTATACGACATAGTAAATCCAGAAAATGATGCATCTGTTGCAAATACATACATTGGAGTTCACCACTCACCTAACAAATGCTCATAGCAAACTTATGCAAGGACAATATGGAAAACACGTGGGCATGAATCACAGGTAATTTAAGGACAATTGCATTGCCGGAGTCATAATGGGGGTTCAGGGGATATGAAAGTTACGCTACACATTTGGCGGGGAATACATCTAAAAATTTATTGGGTATGTATTATTACATGATGTGCAGATTTATTTAAATATAAGGATACACAAATCAATGTGATTACATCTTCTACATCACTATTGGATGGCTCATCTACTATGTTACAATAGATTAGAGTGTTGTATACGCACTGCATTGCAGCTTATTAGACCTACAAAACAACATTACTCCAGCAGGACAGATTGTCCGTCCTGCACATTGAGCATGCAGGGTGAATTAAGGGTCGTGCAAAAGTGCAACAGACCTATAATACCATCAACTGAAAGTGAAAGATGGAGGTTAACCACACAGTTTGAATAAATTGGAAACACCTTACAATGCAGTTTACTGCACCTTATCATGATACGTATAGACATGTCTATGGCATGAAACAAAAAGATAACTACAATGTCAACAGTTTATGATCGCCGTACAGACATGCGGACGTGGTAGGGTATATTTCAACACTTCCGTGCATGAAGGCCTAAACAATACAAGATCAACCTATGAATATTCAATTTTAAGTGGTAGTAGATATTACACTTTGGATGCCCAAAGACTGGGAGACATAAAAACGACAACATGATAATAAGTAGACCTTAACATTTAACACTTATTTAACAACTACACTAAAACTACAAAATGGGCAATTTTCCTAGTTACCTATAATTAATGATTGTTATGTCTCTTCATATTCTTGTTAAATTCTCCATTTAACTACAATATGCCATATCATATTCTCTTCAATTACCCACTTTCATCTTCTTCTCTTTTTTTTTAAACTAATTACTCTCATTTGAAAGCATCCGAATATGTTTTTAATCCCAAATAGCTGAAAAGATGAATCCTGAGTTAATGAAAGAGAAATGATGATGAAAAAAAGAATATTATGCGAAGAAAAAGAATCCAAACTAGAGCGAGCTTCTGCCTTGTTTACATGGATGCCAAAAGCCCCCGCATTTCTGAGATGGAAGGGATGCTCTCCGTCGGGTAAACCTTATTTATAAGTTGGACAAAACTCTCATACTTCTCCAGGAACTCCTTCTTGCATTTATCCCATAGAGAAGGCAACAACTCCTCCGACGCTAAGTTCTTCTGCAATCTCTTATACATCGTGCTGATCGACTTATCCACCCCAGATAAACTGTATTTCACCACCTTCCTAAGATCCGCTTTTGACAATCCAATCTGGAATGGAATCTCTTCTGGTGTAATCGTGTACATCAAATCCTCGATTCTTCGAGCAAATTGAAAGAGTCGCTCAAATTGATAGTAGATAATTGTGTTGATGTGGCGTGTGCAAGCCTGTTCATAAGATTCACTTGCTTGGTGATAGAATTTTGCCAAGGTTGGCACGACATTAGCCAGGTCATATAGACTATTTTGAAATGATGCATAGTTTTCTAAAAGCATGATATCTTGATATTTCAGGTCTGTTTGAGCAATTTTGTCCAAAGTAACAAACATTATAGTGACAAACTTTGTGTATGCCTGATCAACCAAATCCCTTGATTGTCCTTGAATGTACTGCTCCATACGGGTTGCAAGGGTGGCAAATCTCGGTATGAATGATAAAACTCCCAACTGTCTAACATTTCGCTCATTTCTTTCAATTTGATGGCATGTCTCCTCCACAAAACGGCTGAACTGCATTGAAATTCTTGATTCCAAGTCATCAAGCAAGATACGCACAAATCCTGCTGCATCAGCTTTCTGACCAGGAATATAACGCTCTGTGATTCCATGCATTGATATGCAGCACATAGGATCAATCTTGCCTGCCCAATCCACCACCGCAAAGAAGTCTTCTTGGATTCCATCAAGCAAATCATGTAGTGATTCATTTAGTGCCTCTAGATCTGCAGAATTCTGTCCAGATTTATTGTCATTCTCATCTATATCCATGATGCCTAAATCATCATCCTTATCATCTCCAGCTTTGTTTCCATTGGCAACACCTTCTGGTGGAAGTAGTGTTGGAACTTCAAAGCACATAAAGTGTGCAAAGAAAGAACTCTCATCGACAAGGAGTGGGATAAATATTGTGAGCATTTTAGTATATGCCTCAGAGGCTGCAGACGTGTCTGCATTATTCACGCTCTGATTCAAACCTGTCAAACCTTCAAACCATACAATAGGATTTTTGGATGCCTTTGTACTGGAACGAAGCTCATTTGCAAACTCACGAGCCTCCCGGCGCAAAAGCAAGTTGAGGGAGGTACAATAATCTTTTCTTAAAGGGCCCAAGCAATTCTTGTCAAGACTCTTCAAATGCTGCAACAGACGAGCATATGTCCTGCACTTGTATCGGAGATCAGCATGGTCAGGCCTTTTCAATTGCCCACGCTGAGAAAAATAACTCTTATCACTCATCATAAAATCCACCAAACTGGAAAAATAGTTTCTCAAGAATTCAGATGCTCTTCGAACAAACGTCGTTTTCAACTTGTCAACTTCTGCTCGTTTTTCTTTCACAGCTCTCATGTTTGAGTAGCTAGGATCCAATTTAGGTGATTCAAGACCATGTATAGCATTAGTTAGCCACTCACATGCCTCAATGTTCTGAGGCATTCTTGCCTCTTCAAATGAACCACCTGTTAAACACGCTGCATACTCAGAAGGGATACGTAGTCTTTCAAGAAGCCTATCAAGTTCCTCAATCAATGCCTTGTTGTTTACTGACTGCATTTCCAGCTTGTTGTTGCGGGTTTCTATTGATTCAATGTCTTCTCTCATGTGTCTAAGTTTTACATTAAAGATGCCCAACCACTCATCCATATCTTCAACACAGTTGGTGGCCGATTCAAGCCTATGCAAGACCTCATCTATTAATGGCTCATTCTCCAAAATGGCATGCACATTAGCAGCTTCCAAAGCTTGAAGCTCTCGCTTCAACCGCTCAGAGAATGCCTCAGCTTCACCAATACCCATTACATAAGTGCCTAACAGAGCCTCCATGTCCTCTTCCTCTGCTTGAGATACCAGTTCTCTTTCAACAGTAACTGTCATCTCACCTTCTTCTGCTACAGCAGTGACCGGCCCATCTTGAGGATTAGCCTGTTGCTTGGTAATTGCTGGAGTATTTTCCTTTGCCCAAAGAGCCATCTCTACCACATCTATGCCAACAACCTTGGGGAGACGACCAAGGACATCCTTACAGATGTTTAGGATGCAAAGCAAAAGGCGATTCCTATCGTCAACATTACGCATTGTCCACTGAGGTGGAGTAACACTTTGACTTCTGAGATTATCGAAACCCAGCATGAATGTACAGCCACTTGGATCATTAGTTACGAGCTCGACCTTTGAAAGATGCTTAAGCTTGTACAACTTTGCAGGCTCAAGTACTCCACCATTAGAATATTTTAAGACGCGAAGAAAAGCTTTAGTGCGTTGCCCTTTAGCTTTTGTGGAGATTGCGAGAACTCTGGGTTTAGCCATAGCACCACGGCTCAATTTTCCGGCAATGCCTATGATGCCGCTGGTTTTGGCAACACGGATCGACATTACAACTTGTTGTTTTGTGCCTTCAATAGCCGCCTCGCAAGCTCTTCGTAGCTCCTCATCGTCCGCGCTCGATTTCGCCATCCTTGCAAAATGTCTAAAACAATAAAACCCTCAATTCAATAAAAGCACTCCATCAAGAGAAAAATGTGGACAAGTTTGTTACAATTAGTATTTCAAACTAATGTTTTCAAATCCTTCACATCTTTTAATATTTCACTCTTCTAATTCCGTTTTTTTTATTTGTTTTTTTTTCCGTTTTCTTCCTCATGTACAACCTTTAATTAATGTTTGTTTTATTTGCTTTTATGTATCTTTAATTATACTTTATCTTCTTAAAAATAAATAATATATATTACTATTTTAATTCTTTTGACATTTTTTAAATCTTAAAAGACTAAAAGTTTCACTTCAAAATTTACAAAATATCAAAGGTGACCATAATTTTTAATTTTGTTCATCAACAATTATATTAATTTTCTTACTTCCTTACCTTAATCTGATAATTAATATCACTTATATCATTTCCTTAAATCATCTTTTTTAAGTTTTTTACTTTCTTTTATTTATTTATTACAAGAAATTAGTTATTATAAATTTGTGAAACATATATTTATATATATTAACGTAATTTGATTTTATTTTTTATTATAAAATTTGATCATCTCTTCTGCCAAATATCTATACAATTATACTCATACCAAATAATAAAGTTAAAAATAGAAAATGATGACACTTTTCTTACTTCAGATATTTATTTAATTTTATAAAATAAAAATGAGGCTTTCTGTTATATTTTTAAAAAAAAATAATTGCTCAAAAATTTGTCTTGCAAGTGTATCTATTTTACATTTTTTTTTCAAATTTCAAATCATTTCATCATTAATGCTATTAATTATTTTTATTTTTATCCTTAACCTCATAATTAATGTTATTTATATTATTTCCTTAAATGATGAATGGCCCACAAGACAAGAAATATTATTTAGAGAAAGAATCAATTTATTTATTGAATTCATATTAAATTAGGAGTAAAATAAGGAGATATCTATGTTGTGAATTATAATTTGAAAGAGTCCTAAATTAGTGCTCACATTATTTCTTTCAATTATTTATTCTTCTAATTCCGTTCTTTTTTTTTATTTCATTTTTTCTTATATATCTTTAATTAATGTTTGTTTATTTTCTTTATTGTGATTTGGAAGGATCCTAAATTAGTGCTTACATTATTTCTTTAAATTTTTTACTCTTCTAATTCCGTTTTTTTAATTTATTTTTTTTCCGTTTTTTTCTCATGTACAACTTTTAATTAATGTTTGTTTTATTTTCTTTCATTTATCTTTAAATATACTTTATATTCTTAAAATAAAGATATATATATATATATATATATATATATTACTATTTTAATTCTTTTGACATTTTTTTAAAAAAAATTAAATGACCAAAGTCTCACTTTAAAATTTTACAAAATATCAAAGGTGACTATATTTTTTTAAATTTTGTTCCTCAACAATTATATTAATTTTCTTACTTCCTTACCTTAATATGATAATTAATGTTACTTATATCATTTCCTTAAGTCACTTTTTTTTTTACTTTATTTTATTTATTTATTACAAGAAATTAGTTATTATAACTTTGTAAAACATATAATTATATATATTAACATAATTTAGTTTTATTTTTTATTAAAAAATTAGATCATCTCTTATGCTAAAGATCTATATAACTATACACATATCAAATAATAAAGTTAAAAATAGAAAATAATGACACTCTTCTTACTTAAGATATTTATTTAATCTCATAATTTTTTTTTGACATTTTCTCTTATATTTTCTTTGTAAACATAATTGCTCAAAAATTTGTCTTGGAAGTTTATCTATTGTGCATTTTTTAAAAATTTTTTTTAAATCATTTCATCATTAATGCTATTAATTATTTTTTAATTTTTCCTTAACCTCATCATTAATGTTATTTATATTATATCCTTAAATCACTTTTTTTTCCTTTCTTTGTTCTTTTTTACTTTCTTTTATTTATTTATTTTAAAATTTTAGTTATTGGTATATAGGTTTTTGAGTATTATTTTGCACTTCTATAAAATAAAATTTTGAATTATGCCCAATTTAAAGAAAATAATTGATTAGATGAATTCATTATTTTAAGTGGAAAATAAGATCTATTTTCTCTTCTTAGACTACTTTAGGTTAAGAATTTTAGTAACTTTTTTTAAGAAAATGAAATTATAAATGTGAAATTATTAGAAGTAAATTTTCAATAAATTATCATGGGAGCTATCATAAATCATGTATTCACAATTTCTCTATCTACATGAAATTGATTAAAATTCGTGAATACTTATATATTGTCTATTTGCTTCTTCGATTGATTTTAAAATAAAAGTTAATTACTTTCATGAATGAATGATATCGTGTTTGAATTAAAGTTAATTAGGAGTGGATATAATATTGTATTAAAATCTTAATTTGGTAATTAAATTTTTTAAAATGTTATAACATTATCATGCCAATTTATTTTGTTAAAAAAATTGATCGTTTTATCTGATGTCAACTTAATGTGAAGATACTATTTTTTTCTTAATTATTTTACTTAAGAGGAAACACAAATCTCTGCTCTAATCAAAACATAATTTGTCTTTTTATTTCTACTTAATTCATAAAAAGTTCATTTTAAATTCCTAGTTAATATTATATGTTATGATTGTTTGCGTGACTATGTATAGGGGTGTGCAAAAACCGATTTAACCAATAAACCGAACCAAAAAAAACACTATTGGTTTATTGATATTGGGTTATTGGGCTAATGGTTTTTAAACGGTTTTGCAAAAAAAAATTATTGGGTTATTGGTTCGGTTTCCGGTTTTATGATTTTTGTTAATGGTTAAACCGATAACCCAATAAGAGTATACTAAATTTACTAGTCTTATTGTTAATGGTTAAACGATTGTTACTTTCACACTTTTTGTTAATGATTAAACGATTGTTACTTTCACACTTTTTCCTTTGAATGTGGTCTAGTGTCTAAACTTGCAAGAAAAATGATTGTTACTTTTATGATTATTACTTTCATGCCAAATGCTGGAAAAATCATATGGTTTATTTGAAAATTTTCTTATCGTGTATATAATATATATGAGTATTTTCTTATTGGTTAAACCGAAAACCGAACCGTTAAGTACCATAAACCGATTAACCAAAAACCGATAAGAAATATATTATTGGTTTGGTTATCGATTTGACGTATTTACAAACCGAAAACCAATAAACCGAATCAATAACACATAAAATCGAACTGAACCGACCGATGTGCACCCCTATGTATATGTGGACAAGTATATACATGGGAACTCGTAAATTATAAGTATTTAATAGTATAACAACAATATATGACTAACAATGTTTATTTCCTTTTTTTGCACATTTGATATCTAAAATACATCTGATACGACTAATTTAGATTTGCATTAATAAAGTCTACTAAGAAGATAAAAGTATTTTTTGCCAAATCTGGGGCCACTTAATTTAAAATTATGCTATACGATAAGGTAAAGTAAAAAAATAATTGTAATATAATATGTCGAAGAGTTTAAATTATTACATCGTTAGCGCAAAAATTAAAACAAACTAAAACTATATCATCAATTTACCTTTACTTATTGCAATAACTCTACTTGTTTTATTTTCAAATTAGTGTACTTATCCACGCTTCGCGCGATTGAAAGAAATATAAAATAGTATGAACAAATATTAATATTACAATTTTTGTAATACATATTAATTAAACATCTTTTCATTTTTTTTTATTCATGATTCTTTATATAATTTATAGAATATGTGTGAACATCAAGATTAAATATGAATTTATTTATTTAAATCAATATATATTAGGTGAAATGAAAAAAGAAGACGAAGATAATGTAAAAACTGATAATGCAAACTTAAGAAATAGAATGTTTCATCTAAATATTCATAAACAACAAATTTTAAAAGTAATAAATTATTTCAATGACTTTTAAAAAAAAAAAATTACTAAAAATGATATTCATGTTAAGTGGCCAGTAATTATAAAAGGCCAAACTACATAAATCCCACTAGTTTAGGTCCTAATTACTAAGATTTCTGATAGTTTCAAATATTACTTCCTCTACCATATTTCAAGCTTAGGATACATGATTAATTAGAGGATTAATTGATGATTTTTAGAATACATGGGCAATTAATTCTGGAAATTAAATTAATCAAATCACTTAATATAGGGCAGAAATCAGGGAGTGTATTTACGTTTAGTTAATTTCATTTATTATTTATTTATTATTCTTTGAATTAATAAATTCATTAATATTATTATTAATAAAAAAACAAAAACATGATATATCTATTGGAGTACATCTTGGTCATGTAATTTGATTTATTTTATTTTATTACTCTTAAAATAATAAATTCATTAATTTGATGTATCTATTATTAATGGATGATGTATCCTACAAACTAAACACTTAGATACATGATTATCATACAAGTACATTCATATGTATCATAGAAGTATCTAGTATTAATTTCATGTATTTATTATATGTGTCTATTATTAATTTTATGTATCTATTTATATGATCTAATTTAAATTTCATGTATCTTTTATATGTATCTAGTATTAATTTGATGTATCAAATATCAATTTCATACATTATATATATTCAAAAACACGTATCTCGAATACATAGAATTATGTGTATCTAAATATGGAATGTAATTGAAACGCACAAATTTAGGAACAACTCACGATGTTAGAGTATCTGTGATCCAAAATAAGTAAAAAAAATCAACATTCTTCCTCTTTTTAGGATCTGATTTCCCCCCCCCCCCCACAGATATATATAATCTTAACTCAGATACATCAACTCTTAACTAGATACATGTACACTTGATGTGTATCCAACATTGTTGCAAATCTAATGATGTATTTGTTATGTTAAGTAAAGTTTGGCGTAATTCTTCCCTTTTGATTGAGTAGTTCCTATATTTAGATCTATTCTCGGATTGAATGTTAACGGATGAAGAGTCAGTCCCTGCAATGAGAAACTCATGAGTAAAAATAACAAATAAAAGTTGTTTGATTTAGTATAATATTGTTAATGTGTAGTACCTTTAACAAGAATAATCTGATTTTAAGAATAACCAACCATTAAAGTATTTGAGAAACAACAAAATCAAAAAAATATAAAACCTAATTTGTAATTTTTTTTTAAGTGAACGTAAGAACATTATGAACTTTAACTCAGATACAAAATCAAGATACGTGAGAATAATAAAATAATAGAAACAAACCTATATGTATAATGCTGATTTGAACATGCAAATATGTATTGAGAGGATGAAGGAAGAAAGAGAGAGAAGATGAAGGAAGAAAAAGGGTTGGTGGACGTGTGGGTGGGGAACGACAGAGCTGAGATGTGATTTATGTGATATAAAAAATTTGAGTTGTTAATGTGGACCATTAATTAAGGAGTTTAAATTTGAGATAATTATTCAATACCATATTTAAGAGATTTGTGTATCTAATTAAATCTTTTAAAATATATGGTATAAATATTAAAAGTGGTAGTATATATAATTGTTTTAAATTAGAGCTAAATATAATATATATGGTAGTGATGTATGTGTAGTTATGTAGTTTTTCCATTATAATACCTCAAATCTCTCCATAATAATTTTCTAGTTTTCTTCTCATTTTTACACTATTTGATCTTTCTCTTTACTCTTGCAAGAAGCAATACATTACAAAAATTAATGCACTACAAAATGGGAATTATAAGAAAGTAAATTAAAATTTCACATATTACATTTTTGCTCAGAATCAATGTAAAATATCAATAACTAATTTACAAAATGAGAAGCTTAAAGAGTAAAATTATACACAATATCTTTGTTATTAAATATTCTTTTAGTGCACAATGAAATATATATATATATATATATAAACTATTGGTAATTAAGTATTGAGAGAAAAACGTGAGCTTTATCAAAGGTTTAATTAAGTTTTACTGCAAAGTTACGTGGGTTAAAATTTGTTAATGAATATTTAATGTATGAGGTCTTTCAAAATCCAATTAAATAATAAATTATTTAGAAAAATGAAGAAAAAAAATTCAAAAAAATGAATCAGGAGTATATTTAGATATTTTTAAGGAAGAAAAAAAAAGTATATAACCTTTTCTATGTCTAAATTTAATTAATACTCCATAAAGAATAAAAATTTAATAACAACAAAGTTTATATTTGATTTAGTATCTAAATTGTATATTTGATCGATAATTTTTGTTCAAAACATAGAAGTCCTCCTCCCCTAACGACTTCCTCATTCTTATTTTCTTATGCATCAATAATTTCATCCATTCAATCACAAGCAGAGTCGGACCCACATGGTATTGTGGGAGTGCAGGTGCACCCGTTAACTTTAGAAAAAAATATGTATATATATGTATATCTATCTTGAGAAACTGACATAAACTAAATATAATTAATAGTGTCTCCATAAAAAATATGAAATGGTGCTTTGTACTAGTGGTACAAGCTAATAGATCTACCTAAATGACCAGGTTCAATCCCAAGTAGAACTTTTTTTTTGAAGTTTTTTTTTAGCTTAATATTGGTGCACCCGATTTTTTCAAATCCTGAATTCGCCTCTAATCACAAGTCAGTCTTTTGATGTGATGAGTTCTATTTTAGACTATTTCATGAGAAAATTGATCAACAACTTTTAACAAATAGGGAATATTACAAATATATAGTAAATTTATTGTTTTGATAAATCAAATGAAGAAAAGAACTTTTGAAATAAAAGATTAACCATATAAATAATAAGAAAAATTAATCTATTTACGTATATTCATACACACAGATTGAGAAGCTCATATATAAATTTGGAGGAGGAAATAAAATAAAAATATTGTGATAAGAAAGTATGGTGAAAGACAATAGAAATTATAATACCTTGACAAATCGACTTACTCTAGCAAAAACTCATAATCTTTGAAGATCTAAATAAAAATTTCACTTCCGAGTCCTAAATCAAAATGAATAAAAAGAAACATAATTATCCACCATAACAACACAAAATCACCTAAAAAAATATAACCTGCCAAATAAAATTACGTTCACCAAATACATAGATTCTCGAGGTTGATCTCGAGGTTCCTAAGCTTTGGTGAGTCCTCATGCTTCGAGGATGGATTTTCATTGTTTCAGTTTACTTCTTGTATTTCAGTTTTGGATATGATGTACGGGCTAGGCCCAATTTCATTCGATTGTATTAGATGGCTATTGAGACAAGTGTTTTAGACTTTCACTTTTCTTTTATAAAAATATTGGACTTGAACTATTGTTTTACTTCTATTGTTCTATTTCTTATGTTATGAATGTTAAGTGGCTTGTATGGGTTTTTCAGGGTCATATACACCATGTTACATCTATGGGGTACCCTTGAGTTGTGACATCTATCTACTGGAGCCGATGAGGACGATTGAGCTATATTGCCCCCATTACCATTACTCTGCCTGTTCTTAGGGCACTCTCTCATGAAGTGACCTGCCTGACCACACTTGAAGCATCCATTGGAGCCATCACGACACGCTCCTGGGTGGTTTTTACCACTTAGTACACGTAGAAGTCCAATTACCCCCCTTGTGCCACACTACCTCGAGACTGAGTAGGTCTAGCTCTAGAGTTCTCGCAGTTCTGGTTCCTGAAATCACCTATGTTCTTTGGTGCAGGTGCACTAGTTGATGATGGAGCAGGTCCAGTTGATCTTTGTTGAAAAGATGACCAGTCATATTTCTGGTCTTCTGTTGTCCGGACTCATGACTTGTTGTCTTAGCCCTCGTACTACGAAACTCTTTCCTATCTTTTAGCTTATCTTCCTCAACCTGCTGTACATGGATCATAAGTCTGGTTATGTCTATGTATCTTATCAACATAGCTGTCTTACCCTCCTTACTTGTCAAGTGAGACAACCTAGACCCAAACAGACTCATCCTTCTTCTCATATCTGCCACCATCTCCGGAGTATAACGGAATAGTTGAGTGAACTTGAGACTGTACTCATGCACACTCATGGATTCCTGTTTGAGATTCAGAAATTTTCTTACCTTTGCTTCCCTTAGGTTGCGGGGAAAGAAGCACCCCAAAGAAGGCACTTTCAAACACCGCCCAACTCAAAAGTGGTGCCCCTTCAGCCCTGCTCTTCTTCCATTGATCGTACCAAATTCTAGCAACACTCTTCAGTTGGTATGCAACTAACTCCACACACTCAACATCAACAACACACATAACCTCAAATACCTTCTGCAGTTCCTCCACAAAGTTCTCCTGATCTTCACTGACATTTTACCATGTGAATTATGGAGGATTTATTCTCAATAATTCACGAATTATGGATGTATCAACCATATTCTGAAGAACCACTCTTTGTTGACCATCTTGATTGGTCACATCTTGACTCAACATTCAGATAACATCTAGGAATTCAACATTGGTGACCTCTCTCTGAGGGGGTTGCACTTCTGGTGCACTGGGTACCCCTAGGTCTTGTGTATCAACATTTCTCCTTATAGGACGACCTCGAATAGCTCTTCATGGAGGCATGATGTGAAAAGATTTGCACAAGCACAAATTAGAAGGAAACTTTTATAGAGTAGTACTCTATCGCACAAAAAAGAATAAGAAGAAAGTGAAATATTTCCTAAATATTGTAGCCTTTTAATTATCGATGTGGCACACTTCACATTAACAAGGACTCTACAGACATGGCTTCATAGACACACTAGGGCTCTTGAACTCTATGCTCTGATATTAGGTTTGTCACGCCCCGAATCTACACCCTGGACGTGGCCGACACTCAAGAACCATTGATGGTCCCCAAGCGAACCCTTGGCCTGATTCATTACTCAGTGGAAGAATTATTCAAGTGAAATAGGAACCTCATAGTGGATAATCAAACTCAACTTATCTTAGTTATGAATTTCTCAATATTTATCTGGAAATACTCGGTGAAATATAAATACTATCTCAAGGTTTTAAAACATCAATAAGAATAGTGAAAGACTCCTCATACTACTATTGTCTATGAAGCCTCTAAATACTATGATAGATGTCGGGACAAGATATACGACATCTTAGGATGACTGAAATGTAAATATGGAACCCTCCGAAAAGCAATGAGGCTCACCAAAGTATTAACGAAGCGCATGTTGATGACCCTGAACACCTATATTTGCATCATGAAAAGATGCATGTCGAATGACGTCAGTACATTGAATGTACAAGCATATAAGGGGAAAACTGAAACATAAGCAACTGAACTGATACTCTGGGACGACATACTCACCTCATCTAAACTCAAATGGGAAAGCAACAATAAATGATGCAATATATAAAGCTTTTAAAAGAGTAGATATCAACTCAATATGTATAAAAAAAATACAATAATAAACTCTTTACTCTTAATTTGGGAGATTCTCTAACCGACAACCATCACTATAAGCTATGTGATGATACATCGTCTCGCCCACTGCCAGAACTTTCCTATACATTGCTAGGGTATAGAAAACCTCAACTAAGTGGATCCACTAAGCTATGCTTAAAAACAATAATGAATCATCTAAAAAGTATTGATCTTTTACCCATTTGGCATACATGGTTTATGAGGAATTAAGTTGTCTGAACTCGTCCCCATCTCGATGCTCAATAATACTCCCAATAATATATAACTAATGCTCAAATGTTTAAAACATAACTCTTTCTCAATTTGAGATAATTACTCAAAAGATCCACTTAAAAGAGGTAATGCTCAAGACTCATCATAAACTCATTTAGAAACCAGTGTTTCTCTCTTTTAAATGTAAAAGTATTACATACTCGGTAATACTTAGTACTCATTTTGAAACATGAACACTACAAGAAATATGATTTATTATGACGACCTTTTGTGGCGACACATATAGTTGTCACTAAAGTATGGGTTTTGTGGCGACTTGAGATTGTTGCCACAAAAGATAATAGTTTTAGGAGCGGTCCATATGATTGCCACTGAATATAACACATATAGTGGCGACTTAGTAACAATCGCTACTAATTCGTACCAAAAGTTTAAATTTAAGTTTGCAGAAAAAGTATTAGTGGCGATTTCTATTATGTCGCATCTAAAGAATACTTGTAGCGACTCTATCGCCACTAAAAGTTGATTTGTTGTCGCACCTTTCATATTGCCACTAAAAGTGGATTTGTTTGTGGCAGCTTTTCTGTCGCCACTAAAAGTTGATTTGTTGTGGCATTTTTCCGCTGTTGCCCTTAAATATTATATTGATTTTTAAAAATGATTTTGTATGTAAATTTAAGTTGTTTTAAATAAAATTCTTATTTTAGTTTGAATGATTTCGTAGATTGCAAGATATTTTAGTATGTTTAACTCTAATTAGTTTGTAAGTTTATTTATTTATGGTTATAAAGATGTTATTTTTGAAAATAAATATTCAGATTAATTACATAAATCATCTAAGCATGTTTTAAATAAGTGTTTATAAGGACTTGGAGTAATTTCATATGTCTTTAACATTTATCCCACATACTAAACAAATAAGTAATTTAGTGACATGTTTTATCATCTTTTTGAAATATAAAAATAAATGTTAATGATGTTAATAAAGATACTTTCTCTGTTCCATATTATTATTATTATTTATCCATTTTCCCATGTACCTTACCTACCTACATTAAGTAATACTCCCTCCGTCCCATTTTATATGATGTACTTTGATTTGATATAAATTTTAAGAAAAATGGAAAGACTTTTAAAACTTGTGGTCCAAAATGAAGGATATAAATTTGTGTGGTTGTAAATCATTTCATTAAGGGTAAAAAAGACATTTTATAGGCAAATTCTTACCTAAAATAGAAATGTGTCATTCTTTCTGGGACTGACTAAAAAGAAAAGTAAGTCATATAAATTGGGACAGATGGAGTAGTAAATAGGAAGAATATTTTTTTTATTAATTTACTTTTTAATTCTTTTAATACACTTTATTTATGTATCCTAGCCACCACCAAGATACATACTCCATCTCCTTCACGGAAAATCCTTAGTTTACTCTCTTTTCTTCATCATTGCTTCACTAATCTCGTCGGATATTTATTGATTTCTTCTCTTTTTCGTATCTCTCACTCAGTTCGTTTATGTATGGCGATAAATGAGAATATATCAAAGAGAAGTGTCAGAAATTGATCCTCACCAAATATGCATAATTCGAAATCAAACGAGCATGAATCGGGTAATATCATCCCTTATTACTCATTTTTCTTTCTAATTGATATATTTTTATCGATTTGGTGCAAGTTTTGCTTTCGATAGTCTTCATATTATGTTATTTACCACCACATTTCGTATGCTAGGGTTTCTCTACACCCTTGACCTTCTTCAACACAGCGGAAGAAGAAGCTTTGTAATTCAGTGCAGCTTATTGGTAATTTTGCAGTGTCGGTCCAAATTAAGCATCTCAACTTCGGAAAGATTGTAGCTTGGACTCGCCCTGCTCTTCGGAAGTCTCAAAACGATACTATTTGGTAATTTTAACGATACCTAATTGATTTTTTTTGTCTCCTTGTAGCTTTTATGTCTATCCTTTTGAAAATTGTGACATCTTGTGAAATGTAAGGATTAAAGAAGACCTTTTGTTTAAACTGCAATTTTGAAGTTGCAATTATCAGAATGCAACTCTAATTCGAACACTAGTAGCATTAAAGGGTCATTTGGTCTGGTTAGAGTTATGTATGTATTAATAATGTAACAATTTAGTTATGCGAGATTGTAATCCAGTAGCAAAACATCAAAGTTGGTGTGTGAAATTTTATACAGGGCAACTAAAATGCTACCAAACATGATACTAGATATGCTGGTTTTACTACATGAATAGTTTACATTTCTAACTAGCAACAAAACTATCCCTCATTTACATTCACCAATACAAATAGTAATAATGTGAGTTGGTCAGTTTAGAAGCAAAGTTTTGTGTTAGTATGAAAGCTTCATGCCTTAATCCCATATTGTAATTTTGAAGTGATTCAACTATAATTCATCTAATAGGGACTCTCTCATGGTTGCTTTAGTTTGTAATGTTAACTGTGATAATTGTATATCATGGCATTGTTCCGATCTGTTGTTACACTTAAGGGGTCAAAGAGATTATCTTGAAGCCGTCATAGCTAGAAAAATTAATCTGCTGAAACTTTATGATGTGGAAATCAAAGGAAAGATGCGGTAAATCTAGTACCTTGACATTACAAGTAGTGATGGATATAAAACTGAAAAAGACTATTGGCAATACACATACATCTAGTATCTTAACATGACAAGTAGTGAAAGTAGAGGCAAAATTTATGATGTTCCTAATTTTAAAACATGTTAAAACGGAAACCCCTAATTTTTTGAATTCCTAATTTTATACATGTTAATCTCTGATTATTGATTTTTCAAACAAAAAAAGTACCCTTTTGAGTTTCTAAATTTGTCTTGATTTTTCTGAAAATCTTAATTGTTAACTTGCCTAAAATAGGATATGATGTGGTGTGTCGAAGTCTTCTTTTTCACTATAAAAATGATGTCTCTTATCATATAAAAGGACAGAATTTGAAGGTCGATATTTTTTCATTCTCATTACTTAAGAAATAGTGCTTTACTATTTTGATTCCTTGTTTTGCCGGCTGCAAGCCAATATTTCTTATTGTGAAACTGCATATATTCTATTGGTTAGTGCTCTGTCGAAGTAATTTTGAATTCATACGTGGTATATCTTTGTAGCTTAAGTTACTGTCTCAGTCTATATATGTTGGGATAGCTCGATTGCCTTAAGCATTTCACGAAAAAACATTCAGATATGTTTTTAGACCTTATGTCTGCCTAGTTCTTTTGTTTGATGAATCTAATATGAGTGAATTGGTCTCTGTAAGGTCTTCACACACTAATATTAACTCTTTATTGAGCTCTAATGTTATGATTCTATCAACTCTGTTTGTACCTTGATATATGTGCTATTAATACTTATGAGAAATCTATCTAGTCTGCTTGTGTTGAAGAAATATCTTAATTGCTTCTCATTATCAACAAACTGATAGATTTCCATTTTGATTTTCCTTCTTATGAGCATATAACGTATCCTCATATTCCAACTTGTATTCTTCCCTCTATCTTTTCCACCCTTTGCTAAGATAGTAATCAGATAATGAAGTGCACAAATTTTATTTTGAAATTGTTCCCACAATGAACTTCAATTCTAAAAGCTTGGAGTTACTTGGTGCAAGATGAGGTTAATGATCTTGAGCATCATTCTTTGATGTAAAATTTTGGCTCATCTATTTCAAAACATGTTAAAGCTTGCAGCCCTTTATAGTGATATGTTCATTCCAACTAGTTAAAGCTTCTAAATGCTTTACTCTTTTTCTATTAGCATAAGTTTATAAGATTGATTCTTGTTTGTTTTCTTCATAGCAGGGATAATGTCATTAAACAGTAACAAACGATGAGGTCGATCAAGGAGAAGTTTGAAGACATAATATGTTTTGGTGATTATATTGGCAAATTATTGTGTAATAGGAGTAAATATTTAATTGACTTGTTAATGGTTGAACTATTTATCATATTTGAGTTGAGAAGTATTCTTTGTCCTTTCCAGAGCAGTGAGTGTTTTTAATATTAATTAAAAGCATTTTTTGTTGTTCAAAATATAGGTTTCAGTGGCGACTTTTAGTTGCCAGTAAAACTTAGTAGGTATTGCAGCGAAATGTGTTGCTACTGAAGGAATAATAATTTGTAGCAACACCGGTCGCCGCTAAATAGATATTGCAGCGACAAGTGTTGCTGCTAAAATTTTAATTTATTTTAGTGACGAGTGACGTCGCCACTAAAAATTATTCTAAAGTGGCGACCTAAAACCTTTTCATGACCATATCCATTTAATTTTGTGGCAACTTCAGTCGCCTCAAATATGTAGTTTTAGTAGCGACACTTTCTAGTCGTCACAAATAACATTTAGTTATGGACGTAATTGCTACTCTGCTAAGGTCGCCACATAAAACTTTTAGCGGAGACTTTTTGAGTTTCTGTAGCGACATTCATCGCCACTAAAAGTCCAATTTCTTGTAGTGGAAACTCAATTTCCCTTAACCCCATACTCATCTACGCAAGACTTTATTCAAACCTTTTAGTTAATTTCAAAAGACTTCTCAAATGACTCGAAAAGAGCTTCTTGAACTTTTTTCTTAACTTTACTTTAATTTAAAATGTAAATTAAGAGATGTGTTTAAGATATGCATGATCTATCAAGGATTAAATGAAGATTTAAGTGTGGATATCAAGGAGAGAACATAGGTACGATTCGAGGGAACACACATAAAGAATGACGGAAGGGTAAGGGACCTGGCAACCCTGGCGCACTAAGTGGCGCGGGGCGCCAACCCCAAAACTACTGACCAGTGTTTGGGGCGCACGGAGTGGCGCGCTGCGCCAGACCCCAAACTACTGGGCAGTAGTTCTGGCGCTATGGTGGCGCGCTGCCCCATGCCCCTGCCCAGATTTTTGATGAATTTTCTTGCTTCAATTCAAGGCCTAACTCATCTACAATCAAATGATTTCCTCCCAACTCATTTGGATTCATTAGCCCAATACAAATTCAACATAATCACACCCAAAATCCATCAAGAATAACACTCGACCCTCACCTCAAGAACCCAAAAACCTCCATTGTTAAAGAATGGGGTTAAAACTCAAGAACTTCTCAAGAAACTCAATCAATCAATTTCAAGAACGAATTCATGGATGAAAATTATATGATTGGTGTGAACTGGGCGAACAAACCCAACACTATAAAAGCTTACATACCTCGAAGAACACTTGTTCTTGGCGAAATCCTCAAGTTCTTCAAAGAACGCTTAAAACTCTTTCTCCTTTCTCCTCTTGAACTTTCTCTAAAACCCCTAAATGCTTTTGAATATTGAAAAGTGGTCTAATACAGATTAGACCTTTAACTTGGGGTTGAAAACGTTTTAGGCTTAGTGGGATAAGGGAAAAGACCAAAAAAAGGTTTCTAGAAAATGAAGAATGTAGTAAATAAAAATTCGCAAATAAAACTGATAATCACCAATAACAAAAAAAAAGAGAAGTAAAATTAACACTAAAAATAACCAAAGTATATATAAGAGAGGCTAAGAAGTCAGAACTCTATTTAGAATTCAAATTTCATTTAAATTCGAATTCAAATATCATATCAATTTTTTTTGTTTTCTAAATCAACTTGTATTGATACCAAAAAAGTGTAATTACAAAACCAAGCAGATGCTGACCATCTACTTCTCAAATTCTACCACAAAACTCCTAGCCTAAATTAATCATAACTAATTATTTGTTATCTCCTGTATTCAGGTTAGTCAATAATACAGAAACAGAAAAAAGATGAAATAGACAGAATAATTTTAATCCGAGTCCACAGAAACCACTGTGTTTCCTTAAGAAATTTAATCCCCTCACTGTACCCGAGGTTGCA
>JAJOOS010080009.1:0-17238 GCA_029582725.1 Solanum chiquidenum | reverse complement strand
TAATTAAATCCCACAGATTTCACGTTTTCAGGAAGAACAAGTGATGAACAAATATAGGAATGTGTAGAACCAAGATCAAATAATGTAAACACACATAAGCCAAATAAGTGAAATTTATCGACAACCACGTCTTGTCCATCTTGATCATCCCTCTGCCTCATAGCATAAGCGCGTGCAGTAGCCCTTTGCCCACTAGCTTGATTAGCTCCACTTGTACCTGTTGCCTGGGTGTTTTTAGGTCTTACACCTCTATTAGTTTGAGGAGGATTGACAGAAGGCTTATGAACTGAGCCTTCAGTTCTCAACGATGGAGCATTATTAGGATTAGGACAATCCTTCACTTTATGATCAAAGCTCCCACAATTGAAACATGCACCAGAAGCTCTCCTGCAAGTACCATAATGATTCTTTCCACATTTTGGACAAGTGGGAACGCGAGGCTTGCCTTGGCCATAATTTGGAGTGCTAGCTGTAGAAAATTCTGATCTGTTTTGCCTTTGTTGAGGTGGCCTGTTATTACTACCAGCCTTAGAATTATCAAACCTTCCCATTTTGGATGGACCCCCAAAATCTGGTCTAGGCTTTCGGAATCTATTTTCATTTCTACTAGCTTCTTCTTTATCAAGTCGTTCTCAAGTAAAAGCAGCAGACACTAACTTACAAATTTTCTCATGTTGCAGGATCGCCACATTCTTCCTAATGGAATCATTTAAACCGTCTTCAAACTTCCTGCAGTTGTCTTTTTCCTCTTTAATAATACCACCAGCATAGCGGGAGAGCTTTAGAAACTTCTGTCCGTATTCAGTAATAGACATGCCTCGTTGCCTTAGATTCATAAACTCCTTTTTCTTTGCATCACAATAAGCAGGTGGGACATACTTCATACGAAATTCCTTAAGAAAATCATCCCAAGTAAGAACATGAGGTTTTACCTTGGCATTCGGAACACTTACCCACCAATCGTAAGCATCCTTTTGTAATAGTGAAATAGCATACTTAAATTTTGCAACATCTGAACACTCTAACTGCTCAAATACCCTCTCCATGCGATCAAGCCATTGTTCAACATCAGTGGGATCAACAGTGCCTTCAAACTCCACTCCACCCATTTTCCTCATTTTCTCAAAGTTAATCACGTTGGGATCATGCATCGATTCAGCCATGTGGTGGAAGAATTCAACCATCTGTTGAAAATGAGGATTCATGGTTTGAGTACCATGACTCATGTGAGGATGTGGACCAGCTCTTACACCTTGATGGTTTCCCACTTCAGAACCACTAGTGTGGGGAACATACTGATTCGAGATATGTTCTCCAACCCCTTCCAGTGCATGAGGTTGGGAAACAGAGGCACCCGAACCTTCACGAGCAGCTTCCATAGGTCGGTTAGAAGAAGTGGACATGACTTAATTCCTTCAAAAAGGAAGATCACATTGTATGGAATGAGTTCGAGGTTAGGAAGAATACAAAAGACGCACATTAATTGGGTTGAGAGAGATTTAAATGTAGTTTAAGCCAAATGGTCTCCATGTAGTAATTTGCTCTAAGTTAATTAGTCAATACTTATAATATTGACACCGCATAGAATGCACACCTTTAGTCTTTCCATTCTTGATAAATCAACTATTGTGTTATGTTGAAATCATGAAATCTGAAGAAATTCCCTTGTTACAAACAAATCCCCCATTTACATTATTGTTGTTACAATGTGCTTTTTTGTGTGAGTTGACAAACAAATAGTAGTAAATCTTTTCTACCAATCCTTGTGAATTCGACCCCAACTCAAAAGTTGAATATTGCATACCACCGCCTATATTTCAATTGAGAGGTGTAATTGAGCGTTATAAAAAATGGTGTGGTTTTCGGGGATGGAGTAGCGATTGTTGTTGTTTGTTTATTAATCTACATTTTCTTGAACCTTGTTTTACTTTACTTTTTTGTTGTTTGTGTAGTTGTGGAAGTAGGTTGAAAGATGAGTCACATTAGCAAAAATGATAGTGTGGTTGTATTTTTAGAAATTGAAGATAATATGATCTCAGTTCATTCCAAGAGGAAAGAGAACCTTGTGGTAATTCCTCAAGCCATGCCATCAATATTTTTGATATTATAGGGCTGACATATTTTGAAAAACTTATGAATGTGGTGATTGACAACTTCTTAGGAAATTCCAAAGATAAACCTTTCATTTGTAAGAGGTGCAACATGGTACTCGTTAGGTGAAATTCCAAATTACCTACTGTTGAAGGTAGGCGAATGGTACTGGACAAGAATGGGACAACATGAATGGGACGGCCGGACTGGAATGAATCAGGGCTGGACCGTAACAGAATGGTTTGACCGGGTTGTTGACTGGTACCAGGATAAACAGGGTCGGAATAACTGGGAGGCATACTCAGTTCCATCCCATCCCACTATAGACCAGGACGAACACGAAAGGACGGGACGGGATAAATGGGGCGGTGAATAAAACTATTTACAAAATAATATTTTAATTTTTTAGAGTTGAAGAATACAAATATAATGTTTTGAATTACAAAATACAAATGAATCTTTTTTCTAAGTTTATAAAGATTTTAAGTTTTGAAATTTAATGTTTATATCTTTCTAAGTTAAGTACTTAAGTTTAGTAAAATATTTTGTTTTCTAAGTTTTTCTATTTACAAGTTTGTAAGTTTTAAAGGTATTTTATGTCAGTTTTTTTTTAACTTATAAGTTTGTAACTTTTAAAGGATATATTTTTTTAATTTATAAGTTTCTAAGTTAAGTTTGTTAAAATTTATTTTTTCCCTTTTTCCTAAGTTTTTCAGTTTATCGTATGAATTTTTAATATTTAATGTTTTTTAACTTTATAAGATTTGTAGTTTATACTTTATAAGTTATAACATATAATTTAAGTAAGTTAAGTTTGTTTTAAGTTTTTTATTTTTTTTTATTTTTAAATGTATAAGTTTTAAGTTATTACATTTATAATATTTGAATTTTATAAATTATAAGTTTGTAATATATAAACTCAAATAAACAAGAAACAAATGCATTATGAAAAGTATAAAAATGTAACACCACAAAAGTTTTGAAGCTAAGACTCGAATAATTTTGTAGCACCTCGCAACTCTACACTTCAAATCTGAATCTTTTGTTGTAAATATATGAGCTTGAACCGGGTGATATCCTATCTTCTTATGTATTTTAAAGTCCTTTACCAAGTGTATCAAGGGTACCTAAACTGATCTAGGGTCATGAGGGACCTCAAACACCAAGCAAAGTTCAAAGCATTCTTATCGGCAAAGTTCTCGCATGAGTTCATAAAAATGTCAACTTCAAATGACCATATCTCTCATCATATAATGAATTAGGTGGCTTATAACTTCTCAAATTAAAGTTCTAATGAGTCAAATTCCAATGCCACAAAGTTTGCCTTACTTCCAGTTTAGAGTAAAAAGTTATGATCATTTTATTGGAATATACTAGTGAAAGGAAATTAGGCGAACTCACCTTCCTAATCGGCAATCTGCCGAATGGGTTGGAGAATTGCCGAATGAGCTCTCCAAAATGTCCCAAAAAGCTTAAGACTCTGTCTATTGGGGTGATGTAAAGTTCCATTGGGTGATCCGCCGACCATTTTCAACGAGGAGACCACCAAATCACTAATTAGGCCGATGGTATTCATTAAAAGGTCATTTTTTATGGTCCTCTTACGTTCCCACAAGAGTATTCTTGACCTTTTACCCGCAATCAACTTCCCTAAGTCCATATTACAACCTAATACCATCATTATACCTATAGAAACTCTCAAAATTCCCATTTCTTTGTCTTACAAAGATGAAAAACTCCAAGAAAGAATTTCTCCAATTCTCAAGATATAAAGGCTCCAAGTTCCAGAGTCTCTTGAAGAATCCTAAGGTTTCAATCCAAGATTTTTCTCCACTTTTCATCTCCAAAAAAACTGTAAGGAAGACAAAAGCTAGTATTTCAAGTCTTCGAATGAAGTTCTTCTACAAAAAATTTCAAGAACTTTGTTCTTCCATGTATGTAAGTCTATTCAAAGTGTTGGACTAGTTGTTGGACTAGTTGCGTCACACCCTATATCTAAATCCAGTAAAAGTTTATTCCAGTACTTCATCCACAATTTCCATTAAATTCTAGATATGAATTGAGTTTCTTATTATGACATTATGATATTCTATATATTGATATCCTTGAGTTGTTGTTCATTCTTATATTTCACATGAACCTTAGTTGATGAGATTTTATTGAAAGCCTTTGTGCATTTATTTTCATGCATTGATTTTGGAATTTAAAGTGAGTTCAAGAGTATTTTCAAGTACCTTTTGGGAAGAGTTTAAGGGAACACAAATGGTTCCAAAAGTATAATTTTCATATTGAGAGAAGAACTACTATTTTTAAGAGGAGCATAAATAGTTTTCAAAAGTATTTCAACTTGATAAAGAGAATTTTAGCTACCCCTTAAAGAAAATATTATTTTCACATTGAAAAGAGAGTAATATTTTCATAAAGTATAAAGATTTTTTAGAGTATTTCAGAAAGATAGAGTACAGTTAAACTACCTATTAAAGAGGAGGCCCTTTTGAGAAATTATCTCAAAGTAGAGAGTAATTTTACATGAGCACACAGTTATATTTTGGGAGCAGTATTGAGCACCAATTTGATGTAAGAGTTCAGATAACTCAAACTCCATAACCTAAACCGCCAACTTAGATAGGATTGCACCGAAAGATGGGCGACTCCTCACCTGCCTTAAGAAGATATTTTAGTGGATCCATTAGTTCAGTTGTGTACTACTCTGGTAAGGTATAGGGCGACTCTGGCAACGTGGGTAATATTTTGTATCATTACGAGGCTCATAGTGATAGTTATCGATTGGAGAAACTCCCAGTAAAGTAAAGTAAATAATATTTTTATTTTTATATTTTAGTTCAATATTTACTATTATTGCATTCCTATAACAAGAGTTTAAATTAATTTCAGCATGATTTATATTATTCTTCAGTTGAGTTACCTTCAGTATTTCAATTCAGTTTTTGTTTTATTCAGCCCTATTACATACTCGTATATTAAATGTACTGATGTCATTTGACCTACATTTTTTCATGATATAGATTCAGGTGCTTAGGTCATCAACATGAGTTCCATTGAGATCATATCATCCGCTAATTAGTTTTTGGTGAGACCTCCTTTCTTTTGGAGGACTCTAATTTTATGATTTGTTAGTTGTCACAACCTCCCTTGGTGTAACATGACGTATAGAACTCTGGAAGGCCCTACACAAACCACTTAGCATTCATCATACAAGATAATAGAAATAAAGATTCAAAAAGTCACAGTCTTATATCATAAAAGAGTTTGACAAATGGAAGTTTAATATAATCTCAACAAGCCATCTATTATATCAAAGGAAGTGATTGGGATGAAACCATACATCATATATAGAGTCTGAAAACTGAAATAATGAAAAGCATGTAAAAGTATCTTAGTCCTTAGAACATGACGACTCACCAATATTCGAATGCCAAGAGATCAACTAGCCATGAGTATGAAAGGAAGGGGCATCAGACCCTAAATTAGTGAAATAATGTAGGCACAAGTATGCATTAGTAAATGAAATGTACTAAGTATGATATCAATGCATAAAAGATATGAAATCATGCTAAAAAGGACTTTACATGACATGCAATAACCAAATTAAATCATAAGATAAAAAGGGTTAGAAACATAAGGCATAATCATGGTCAGTGCAAGCGTAACATATTTAAAATAAGAAATAAAAGAAAGCTTTGAAAAAAATATAGTTATTTTGTGGGATATTAACTTTAACCAATAATAAGACCATGAGATATATATCATAGAATCCGGTATATCCCTCATACAAAAATAAGGGGATTCTACTTGCCTAGGTAGCATCCGTACACATCATCTTTTGCTAAAGTGGATCCACTAGCTAGGTCATTTTAGACAATCCTACGGGGGCACACAATTAGGGGATAGAGGTTACTGCTAGAGACTACCCTATTTGAGCCATTACCTCAATGCCCTCTCGGTGCTTAGTCTAAATCCCAACAGAATATATAACAGTGAAATATCATTATAACATAGGAAAGAAAATGATCAATACCAATCCATATATTTAAAATCAAAACATAGAATAGCTCCTTAAACACAATTCAACTTAGATGAGAAAACCTTTCACCAATGTAAATCTATATGTGAGAGATAACTTTCACAATCATGATCATAGTAGCATGTGAGAAAACCTTTCACAATAACATTGATACTTTCCTCTCAAAGCATCCTCAAAACATTTACATCAATTTTATAAAAGCATGCATATCTTCATAAATTAATAGTTCATAGTTCGTAAGCTTTATCATGTGTTCATAGTCTAAAATCATTGATCAGGCATGGGTTCATATGAATTCAACTCAAAAACCATGTAATTACTTCAATTCATACGTACATTAGAATATATAAAAAAAATCAGTTAAATTATAATTGAAAAGAACCCATGAAGATTGAATAAAATTCTAACTTTGAGTTGAGAATCTAACTTGTAAAATTGGAAGATCTTTCAGGAACTCTATGGAATAAAGGACATCATAGGTGAATACTACCATACCTTAGTGATCAAGGCCCAATATCTACGGTGAATTGAAGATCTTGAAGTGAAACTCTTCTTCTTCTTCCTTAGCTTTAGAGAGAGAATTTTGGGGATGAACTTAGGGAAATTAGAATTTAGGTGAATGATTTAGAATGAATAGTTGTAGGACTTAAATCAGTTATATAGGACTTAGAATAGGGGCTAAAACAACATAGCTTAGGTGTTAAAAGACATAAGGGAAAGACTAAAATAACCCTGAGTCAAAAGTTGATGAGGTGACCTATATTGACCCCTAAATAGACTGTTAAGGGCTTGATGGTCCCTTTAGGGAACCGTACAAGTTGCTCCTTTTCAGGGTTGCCTTAAACAGTTGGTCCACCTTCCCTAATATGCCGTACAATCCTCCACTGGCTGTTTAGGGAACTGTCTAGGTGACCCCAAATCCTAGCAGTCCTAAACAGCTAGGTCACTAAGCCTAAACAACCAGTGAACTCCTACATGGACCATTTAGGTTTCCTTTAAGGGTTCATGACCTTTTTTTAGGCCCACTGACTTTTCTGTTAACCCATCTTAACTTTTTCCAAAGTCCGAGGTGTTACATTAGTAGTATCATTTTTAGGTGTTGTGGGTCTTGTCCTGACACCTAAATTTGTCTAGTAGAGGCTTAATAGATAGACAATTTTGGTTAGTCTTGAAGTATTCAACTTTTATTTATAACTTTATGTTTAATACTTAGTATTTTTGGATAACTTAGAGATTTAAATAAATTATTTTAAATGATTCTTCAGCTTTGATGCTTGTTCATGCTTGAGTTAGTCTTCTTATTATTAGTCAGCCAGGACAAGGGTTTGCATGGGGATCAACACTGGTTCTCGAGTGCCGACGACGTCCCGGGTGTAGCCTCAGCGCATGAAAAAATTGGTGTCGGAGCCAGGTTTCAAATGTCCTAGGATGTCTATGAATCCATGTCAGTAGGATCTTATTTATGGTTGTGAGGGACCCAATTCTATTAATGAGGGACTATAGACATTTAAGAAAAGTTTCCCTTATTTCATACTCTAAATCGTGCAATAGAACTTTGCCATAAGGAACTTATTCAAACTCATGAGTTTCTCACATCCATTTGACTACCCCTCATACTCAAGGTGGTTGAAAAGCAAAGCCCAAATCTTTATCAAAGAGTTATTCTCAACAATAGTCTTCAGAAAGTCATGAGATTGCAGAGGGGTTTGAGAGATGCCCGTGAGTGAGCTTAAGTGTGTAGATTCAAAAAAATTCAATCTCATTCATATGAATCGTGTGTTCAAGCCATAAACGAGATGTATTTCTAGACTCTCTTCTCTAAACATTGTTTCAGGTGAGACCCTTTAAGAGGGAAGTATATTTTAGAGCTTCGTATTATTTTCACCCAAACAGATTGTATGAGGTATGATGTTATAAGAAGCAGTAGTAAAAGTCTCCAAAGTTAGAAGTATGCATTTTGAGGTGTAGTAACCTATGAAATGGGGATAGTTATCGAGTAAAGTGTATAGTTCCAGTCGTGTACCTAGTAAGTGATTAATGAGGGGTTTTCTTTTATATGTAGATTAAGGAGTAATAATTTTGTATGGATTTCATGATAGAAGGTAGAGGAATAGTTACTAGTCTGGATGAGTTAGAGTATACTTTAACTAGAAGGGAGTTTATGTCAATTTAACATTGTGGTAATGAAGGCCATGTATTTTTGTTGAATAAAAGAGAAAAGTATTCATGAGGTCATAGATCTAAGCTAAGCTTGTGATTTTTGAAGGGAGAGCCCCATGGTATTCATAGGGTTATAAAACTAATTAGGCAATGATGTATAGTGAAAGGGTAAATTGTACCTAAGTTGTGAAAGGGAATGTGACGGTAATTAGTAAATAGGTAGACAAGGAGATAAAGATTAACTACTTGTCATGATGTCTTAGTGGGTGCGTGTCTCTTAATTTTATCTATTGTTCGTAAGTTAATATAGTATGTGAGCAATTATATTGATATATGTGTTTCATACAAGGCACTAAGCTTGAATTTGAGATGAGTGTCGTGATAGAAATGATGTCAATATGAGGGTGATGATGTTAGTTTTGAGATATGATCTAGTAGGCTTGACATAAATTAGGTGAGGATTCAAGGTGTTACTCTTCAATAAATATGAGTGATATAAGTGTGGTATTATGAATCTTAGACGAGATCAATGAAGTGTGGCTAAGTCATTAGATTAACAAAAGCATTAAGAGGTGTACCCGAGATCGTATGTGGTCATGCAAGGTTCTAATTAAGTTTATGATTCTCTATGTGTGACTAGATAGTATATTTGAGTTATCAGTATGGAGTAGGCTGATGTAAGCATTATTCATTACCCTTAAGAGTTTGGTCGAAGAAATCATATATAGCCAATGATGAAACTCTTAAATATATTTCAAGTTTCCTCGAACTAGGTAGATATGGAATTAGAAGGACGATGCTAGTAGGCCAAGAAAGAGAAATCAGACTATTGAGAGTTAGATTAAGCGGCTTGACAAGACAATGTTGGTAACGATTATAGAAAGACTACTATAGAAGCAAGAAGAGGTTAATAAAAGCATCTCAAAAAGAAGACTTAGAAGGAATCTTAGTGCCTATACGTGGAGAGTTTAGTAGAAATGAGAGTAGCATTTCCCGAGTATTAGAGTAAATATAATATAAACTAGTTTAGAGATGCTAAAATAAATCCATAGATTTAGAGTGTCAGCTTTAGACCTAAGGGGGGGGGGAGATGATAATATGAGAAACCAAGTCAAGTATGGAGACTCATATAGTGATGTGTTGATAAAGAGTTTTGGTGATGTAGAAATTCATTCATAATCTAACGTATTTCTCAAAGTTAAGTCATTACAATACCCGATTGATGCCTCTAATATCAGAATTTGTGTTCATGACCTATGCTCATACACTTCAGAAAGATTCACATCTATGCTCAGTTCCGAGAATGAGGGGTAAAACCTTTAGCCCATTGATCTCAATCTTAATCCATGAAGTTATGGATTTCAGCCTCATGATATGAACCTATTCATATAAGCACTCATGTCTCATAGTATGCTCAATCTCGTGAATTCATGATTCACTCTCAATGGATAGCAACATAATATTACGTTATTCATATTATTATATAAGATTTGTCGAATGAATCATACTTATGATCTTTATAAGGTTATATAGGGGGAGGAAGGATGAGAGAAGTGAGTTTGTTCTGGTAGTAATGCGTCTTTCACTCTAAGCTCCTTCAGTCATCCTTTTAGTTTTGATTATGATGTTGATAGTAGCAATTAAGTGATGATTGAAGGAGAAGGTTGATACTTCTTACTGTGGTAGTGGTGGTGTGCTTATTCTATCTAAGGTTATAAAGGGGGAGGAAGGATGAGACGAAGTTTTACTATGCAATAGTTAGATGAGAGTACTTAGTTTGTTCCTAGTGTAATGCGTGAAATTTCAACCGGTAGAGATGACAAGAGAATGAGAAATTCTTAGAAAGATTGGTTAGTAGGAGTCCATGCAGTGGTCATAGTTCTAGTAGGCTTGAATGTGGTGTTGATAACATGTAGATGAATGCATAATGCATGTGTTTATTGATTAGGACTCAAAGTTCTGTTGAATGTGGTGGTAAAGAGTATTATTATTGGGATGAGATTTCCTATGGACATATCGAACCTGAATCTTGTAATTTAGATTAGTATAATCACCTTATGTTTAGCACCTTGTGATTTAGAGTAAAGCACCTTGGTAAGTGTAGTTATATACCCTTGTTGGAGTTATGATTTGAAGCTAATGAGGTGTGGTATTCAGAAAGGAGGGCAAGGTTTAGAGTGTTTGTTTCATGTCAAATAATTTCAGATAGAGAGTGACTATATTCATACCCATATTATTCATGACTTATGTTCCATAGATAGTTCCAAGCTCTTACTATGAATCAGTTCCTCCTATGTTAATAGGAAAGTTCATAAGTTAAAAAGATAGTAAGAGTAACTCCTTTCCCTTTCATACTCAGTTCAACCATCATTAGAAGATTAATGATCCAAGGGGAAGATATTGTAACACCCCATAAATTTCTAAGCTAAGACTCGAATAATTTTGTAACATCTCGCAACTCTACACTTAAAATCTGAATCGTTCGCAGTAAGTATATGAGCTTGAACCAGGTGGTGTCCTATCTTTTCATGTATTTTAAGGTCTCAAGTTTATAAAGGGTATATAAAGTTATCTAGGGTCATAAGGGACCTTAAAATCCAAGCCAAGTTCAAAGCATCATATCGGCTAAGTTCTCGCATGAGTTCATATAAAGGTCAACTCCAAACGAAAATATCTCTTAGCATATAATTAATTAGTTGGATTATTACCTATCAAATTAAAGGTGTATAGGTATTCTTTCCAACACCACACAGTTTTTCTTATTTCGAATTTGTAGTAAATAGTTATGGTCATTTTACTAGATGATACCTCAGTTGGGAAATTAGCGAACTCACCTACCTACTCGGCGATCCTCCGAATGGGTTGGCGAATCTCCGCATGAGCTCGCCTAACTGTCCTGAAAACCTTAGGACTCTGTCTATTAGGGTGATCTATCCCATTGGGTGATCCACCGACCATTTTCGGTTAGTAGACCTCTAAATCACCGATTTGGCCAACATGATTCATTAAACAGAGAAGGGCCTAATATACCCCTCAAGTATTTTGGTACAAAATTACCCTCAATCCACCTTTCGGTTTTAAAATACCCCTGTCGTCCACCTTTTGGCTCAAAATACCCTTATGTCTAACGGATCATACTCATAAGGTGGATGGAGGGCAATAGTGTACCAAATCTCATTGTTTAAGGGCATTTTAAACCCTTTTCTGTTAAATTAATTTGAAATTACATAATATATAAACTCACATGATTGAATTTATTTTGAATTTCATAGTACATTAAAATTAAAAAAGAGGTTAGGCATCTACTCTCTACACCCCCCCCCCCCACTTCTTATATCTTTCATTATTATTTTTTCTATTTGGATTTTTTCCACCATTTTAATTATTATTTTTTCAATTTATGACAAACAAGAGAGAAAAAAGGGGGAAAATAACAATGCATTCATATAGAAATAATTAGTTCAATAAAAGATGACTTGATTAAGCAAATATGTATGCATATCACATTTTTCTTTTGTGTGTACCCAAAATTCAAAATAAAAGAATAAAAATAATTAGTTCTCTTATTTTCAACTTCATCCCACCATAGAAATAATACAAATAAAAAGAATATATAAACATGTGAGTTCAATTCAAGTTTGAGTCCCGGATATCTTAATTAAGAATAAGAGATTTAAAAAAGAGAATAAAAGAGAAAATGAACAAGACATTTGGATAATTGATAGAAAATTTTATATTAATAAAAATAATATTTTTTTTCCAGATGGACAATCAGTCGGGGTGAATATGGATCTTAGTTGGATCCTCCTTTATGACTTGAGTTCCGGTATAATAAGTTGGGGGTTGATTAAAAATAGGCCAATAGGAAGATATCATGAAATTTTTCAATATTATTTTCAAGTGTATCAGGTCAAAATATGAATCATATGTGGTTTTATAAAAAAATAAAAATTTTAAAACATGATTTTTATTATTTATTTGCGAAGAGTTTAAATTTGGACCAATCACATTAAGCAACTTAATAAATAAATATTTAATAATTTTACTTTAAGAAAGCTATTAAAATTAAGGGCAACTATGAGCCAAAGGATTAACATCAAGGGTATTTTTGAGCCAAAAGGTGGACGGCAGGGGTATTTTAAGGCAGAAAGGTGGATGGAGGATAATTTTGTACCAATTCAAATACTTAAGGGGCACTTTAGGCCCTTCTCCGTTCATTAAAAGGTCATATTCTTTGATTTTTATGGTCCTCTTATTTTCCTAGAAAGGTATTATTGACCTTTTACCCTCAATCAAATTCCCTAAGTCCATATTACAACCTAATACTATCGTTATATGCACAACAACTCTCAAATCCCCAATTCTCATTCTTCCAAAGATCAAGAACTCTAAGAAAGGATTTCGCTGTCTCAAGATCTAAAGGCTCCAAGTTCAAGATTCTCTTCAAGAATCCTAAGGTTTACTTCCAAGATTATTCTCCACTCTTCATCTCCAAGAAAATTTCAAGGAAGACAAAAGCTAGGGTTTCAAGTCTTCCAATCAATTTCTTCTTCAAACTTATTCAAATTTTTTGTTCTTCCAGGTATGTAAAACTTTTCGTAGTGTTGGACTAATTCATCTTCATGCCCTACATATAAATTCATTCAGTAAAAGTTCATTCTAGTAATTTACCCACAATTACCATGAAATTCTAGATATGAAGTTTCTTATTTTGTATCTTGAGTTCTTAATTATTAGATTATTATATTTAATATATTGATATCCTTGGGTTGTTGTTATGCTTATATTTCCCATGAACCCTGGTTGATGAGATTTATTAAGAGTCTTTGTGCATTTATTTTCAGGCATTGATTTTTGAATTTAAAGTGAGTATGTTGGTGTTAACAGCTAAAGAAATACATACGACATAAGAAGAAAAAGAGATGTTTTATTAAGCTGAAAGAAGAAATATTTAAAATAGAAGGAACTCCTAACAATCTGCAGTAAATAATGCAGTAACTGAAAAACAGAATCTTCCTATTAACTAGGCACCAAGTCTACCAACAACTCTACATGCCTAAAGACTAGGAAACTCACAACTGAAAGAATAAAACAGAAAATATCTATCTTCTGAAAACAGAAAACACATCAGCAGCCATGTCATTATGCCAACTCAACATCAATTAACAGCTCATGAGGCAGATTTCAACACTCCTCCTTGCATCAAGAGCTGCAAATTCCAAGTTCCTTTCTCAAGAACTCAAATTTGCTTGCCGGAAGAGCTTTTGTAAAAATGTCAGCCAGCTGCTCTTCCGTTCTGCAATATACCAGATTCACTAAACCATCCTCTTGCACTTCTCTAAGAAAATATAGCTTCACATTGAAATGCTTGGTCTTTCTATGAAAAACTGGGTTGTGAGAAATAGCAATGGCAGCTTGGTTGTCCACAAATATCTCAGTGCTTTCCTTCATCTCCAGCCCAAGATCGCAAAAGATTTTCTTTATCCATAAAGCTTGATTGACCGCAGCTGTAGCAGCAATGAATTCTGCCTCTGCAGTTGATTGAGCAACAATCTCTTGTTTTTTCGAACACCAAGAAAAACATCCAGCACCAAAAATAAAACAGTACCCTGAAGTACTTTTCATATCTTCAGCAGAACCACCCCAATCACTGTCAGAAAATCCTTGAAGTTTAAAATTCTGGCATTTGCTAAATTTGACTCCATAGTCCATTGTGCCTTTGACATATCTGAGTACTCTTTTTGCAGCTTGCATATGCAATTCACTAGGAGAATTCAAGAATCGGGATAGTACACTTACAGCATACAATATATCTGGCCTTGTTGCTGTAAGATACATCAAACATCCTATCAAGCTTCTGTAGCTTCCTTCTTGTACTCGTTCAGCACCATCGTCCTTCATTAACTTCTCCTTTTGATTCATAGGGGTACTCATACTTTTGCAATCGTCCATTCTAAATTTCCTCAGAATTTCTTTTGCATACTTCTTCTGACAAATGAATATTTGATCTTGGATTTGTTTAACCTCCATTCCAAGAAAGAAAGCCATCTCTCCGAGATCCGTCATTTCAAAGACTTTCATCATCTCCTTTTTCAACTCTTCTATGAGCACAACATTACTCCCTGTTACTAAAAGATCATCAACATACAAAGAAATTATAATAATGTCAGAGTTAACATGCTTTATGTAAAGAGTTGATTCACTTGGGCTTTTCTGAAAACCTAAGTCAGAAAGATGATCATTGATTCTACTGTACCAAGCCCTTGGAGCTTGTTTTAATCCATAGAGGGCCTTTTTCAGCAAGTAGACTTTGTCTTCCTGTCCTTCTGCAACAAATCCTTCAGGCTGCTCAACATAGATTTCTTCCTGCAAGAAACCATTCAAAAAGGCTGATTTAACATCCAGTTGGTAGATTTTCCAACCCTTTTGTGCTGCAATTGCCAAAAGAAGCCTGATTGTGTCAAGTCTTGCGACTGGTGCAAATGTTTCAGAAAAATCTACACCAAAAATCTGAGCATAACCCTTCACCACAAGCCTAGCTTTGTGTTTGTTCACCGAACCATCTGCATTTAGCTTAGTTCTGTAAACCCATTTAACACCAATAACCTTTCTGTCTGGAGGTCTTTCTACCAGCTTCCATGTGTCATTTTTCTCGATCATGGTTAGCTCCTCCTGCATTGCGACTATCCATTTCTTGTCTCTTTCAGCTTCTGCATATTCAGCAGGTTCAAATACGGCTACATTGCATCTTTGATAGATATCTGAGAGTGATCTGGTTCCTCGAATGGGAGGATGATCAACTCGTTCCTCAAAATTGTGCAACTCATTAACTTCTCTTTCTTGCTTTTCTCCATCCCAATCCCATTGCTTTTGTTCTACAAATTCCACATCTCTGCTTACCAAAATTTTTCCAGTTTGTGGTTGGAAAATTCTGAAAGCTTTTGACTGCAGGCTATAGCCAATGAAAATTCCAGGTTCTGCCTTCTTGTCAAGTTTATCCCTTTTCGGCTGAGGTATGTGAGAAAAACATAAGCAACCAAAAATCTTGAGATTCTTTAGTAAAGGTTTGTACCCATGCCAAGCTTCAAAAGGTGTTTGACCATTCACTGCCTTTGTAGGCAGCCTATTCAACAAAAATACAGCAGTGTTGGCTGCCTCTGCCCAAAACTTTTTGGGAAGCTCTTTCTCGTGCAACATACACCTTGACATCTCCATGATGGTCCTATTCTTCCTTTCACTTACTCCATTTTGCTGGGGAGTATATGGAGTAGTAAGTTGATGCTCTATTCCAGCAACTTCACAAAAGTTTTTGAATTGATCTGAAGTGTACTCAGTCCCATTATCTGATCTGAGCACTTGTAGTTTGCAGCCACTTTGATTTTCTACCAAGGCTTTGAATTTCCAAAAAACTTCAGCAACCTCCGATTTGAATCTTAAGAAGTATATCCAACACATCCTTGTTAGATCATCAATAAATATTATGTAATACCTGCTTCCTTTCAATGATGGAGTTCTTTGGGGGCCTCCAAGATCTGTATGAATCAGCTGCAATTTTTGAGTCGCTCTCCAAGTTGATTTTGGGAATGGCAATCTTGTCTGCTTACCAAATTGACATGCCTCGCAACTTGGGAGTTCCTCTTCAAGTGGAGGTAAACCTTTTGCCAACCCTTTTTTCTGCATATACAAAAGCGCCCTGTGGTGGAAGTGACCCAACCGTTTGTGCCAAGTTTCTGCAACACTGGACTGACTTGGAAAAGCTATTTGTTCTTCCTCCATTGGATTCAAAGAAAAGCTTTTACCCGGCATTTTAATTCTAAAAATTTCCTGACCACTTGGATCAATGATCAGACACGCCTTATCTTCAAAAAATAATTTGAACCCATTTTCAAGTAGCTGTCCAACGCTTAATAAATTCTGATCAAGTTCAGGAACAAACAAAACTTCAGAAATAAGTTTTGTACCTGTATAACTCTCAATAGCCACAGTCCCCTTTCCTTTTGCAGGGAGGTATTCTCCATTTCCAATCCTGACTCTTGATGTTGTTATTCTATCAAGCCTTTTGAAAAGCTTTTCATCACTAGTCACGTAGTTTGTACAACCACTATCAATAAGCCAATTGTCACTTGAAACACTAGATGCAAAACATGATGCAACAAACAGTTGTTCTTCCTCATGTTGATTTGCAACTTGAGCTTCTCCTTGTTGCTCCTGTCCTTTTTCCTTGCAGATGATCTCAGCATGCCCAAGTTTTTGACATTTTTGGCATCTCATATCCGGATTTCTCCAGCATTTGAAGTGAGGATGATTCTTCCTTCCACAATATTGACACGGAGGGAATTTTTCTCCTCTGTTGCTGCCTGAATTGTGGCTACTTCCATTACCAGCGGAAACCTGATTATTTTCAGCATAATTCTTCTTCCCTTTGATTTTCTTGTAGTTGTTTCCAGGATTGTTTTGCAACTTGGCCTGAAGTGCACCTTCTACCGACCCTTCCTGTCTCATTAACCTTCTTTGCTCTTGTGCCTGCAATACATTTAGTAATTCTGCCAAAGTGATCTTTGACAGATCCTTAGTATTTTCTAAGGAAGCAATGGTTGGTTCAAACTTCTCAGGTAATGTAACAAGAAGTTTCTCAATAACTCTGCTATCAGGAAGCTTATTTTCCAACATTCTTACTTTGATCACAATGCTAAGAAGCCTATCTGAGTATTCTTTGATAGTTTCAGAATCTTTCATTCTTTTTATCTCAAATTCTCTAATGAGATTCATAACTTTCATACCTTTGATTCGCTCATCTCCTTGGTATTCTTCTTTTAGAAAATCCCAGATTGCTTTTGCCGATTCCAACGTCATGATTCTAGAAAAAATTGTAGGTGAAAGTGCAGCATATAAGCAAGATTTCGCCTTGGATTTTCTTGTCTTCCTTTCCTTGTGAAGTTTGA
>JAJOOS010080008.1:0-11289 GCA_029582725.1 Solanum chiquidenum | reverse complement strand
ATGCTAAGAAGCCTATCTGAGTATTCTTTGACAGTTTCAGAATCTTTCATTCTTTGTATCTCAAATTCTCTAATGAGATTCATAACTTTCATACCTTTGATTCGCTCATCTCCTTGGTATTCTTCTTTTAGAAAATCCCAGATTGCTTTTGCCGATTCCAACGTCATGATTCTAGAAAAAATTGTAGGTGAAAGTGCAGCATATAAGCAAGATTTCGCCTTGGATTTTCTTGTCTTCCTTTCCTTGTGAAGTTTGATCTGAGCCATTGTTGGATTGCCTGGTAAAACAGGAATTTCGTAATCCTCCTCTACTGCTTCCCAGAGATCACATGCCTCCATGTGAGTTTGCATCTTGATAGCCCATACCTGGTAGTTCTCTCCATCAAACACTGGTGGAGTAATAGCATAAGAACCAGAAGAGTGTTCTGAACCCATGTGTTCTGATGGCTTTTCAGGGCAACAGGTAGGGACTTTGTTGATGGTTCACTCAGACTGCACTCACAAGTCCCTTAAGAAGAGGGCTCTGATACCAATTTGTTGGTGTTAACAGCTAAAGAAATACATACGACAGAAGAAGAAAAAGAGATGTTGTATTAAGCTGAAAGAAGAAATATTTAAAATAGAAGGAACTCCTAACAATCTGCAGTAAATAATGCAGTAACTGAAAAATAGAATCTTCCTATTAACTAGGCACTAATTTTGCCAACAACTCTACATGCCTAAAGACTAGGAAACTCACAACTGAAAGAATAAAACAGAAAATATCTATCTTCTTAAAACAGAAAACACATCAGCAGCCATGTCATTATGCCAACTCAACATCAATTAACAGCGCATGAGGCAGATTTCAACAGAATACAAGAGTATTTTAAAGTACCTTTTGAGAAGAGTTTAAGGGAACACAAATGGTTCCAAAAGTATTATTTTTATATGGAGAAAAAACTACTATTTTAAAGAGGACCATAAATAGTTTTGAAAAGCAATTCAACATGATAAAGAGAAGTTTAGCTACCTCTTCAAGAGCACTTGAAATTGTCTCAATCCAGAGAGTACTTTTACATGAGCATACATTTATATTTTGAGAGTAGTATTGACCACCGATTAGGGGTAAGAAATTCAGATAACTCATACTCCATAACCTACGTCGCACAGTAGATAATACTGTACCGCAAGACGGATGACTACTCACCTACCTCAAGAAGGCTTTTAGTGGATCCAACCGTTCAGTTGCATCCTATACTCTAGTAAGGTATAGGGTGGCTCTAACAACATGGGTAAGATGTTGTATCGTCACGAGACTCGTAGTGATGTTTGTCAGATAGAGAATATCCTCAGTAAAGTAAAGTAAAACATATTTTAGTTTATATATATCAGTTCAATGTTACTATTATTGCCTTCCTATAATAAGAGCTTAAATGATTTTCATCATGATTTATATTATTCTTTAGTTGAGTTACCTTCAGTATTTCAGTTCAATCATTGTTTTATTCAGCCATATTACATACTCGTACATTCAATGTACTGATGTCATTCAACCTGTATCTTTTCATGATGCAGATTCATGTACTTAGGATCATCAACAAGAGTTCCATTGAGATCACATCATTTGCTCGTTAGCTTTTGGTGAGACCTCCTTGCTTTCGGTGGACTCTAGTTTTATGATTTGTTAGTAGTAGCATTTTGAGGTGTCGTGGGTCTGGTCCCGACACCTATCTTTATACAGTAGGGCTTCATAGATAGACAGTCTTGGTTAATCTTTCAGTATTCAGTTTCATCTGTTTTACTCATAAACTTTATGTTTAAATACTCAGTATTTTTGGATAGCTTTCAGATTTTAATAAATTGTTTTAAATGACTTTTCATTTTTGATGCTGGTGTATGCTTGAGTTAGTCTTCTACTTAGTAGTCAGCCAGGACAAGGGATCGCTTGGGGACCTCGAATGGTTATTGAGTGTCGGCTTGGTCCAGGGTGTAGGCTCGAGGCATGAAAAAAAATGAATTCAATTTATTCAAATTTGTATCACAATTTACATCTATTAGTAGAGTGCCCAATGTACGTAGTCACATTCTATGAAGGGTTCTGTTTCAACTAAACCTCGAATGTAATACTACTAGTTGTATGGTCCTTTAAAGTTTTGTTCTCTCTCAACTAAAGATATCATCTATTAACATCCGGTCTTGGTAAAGCTTGTTGACAGTCTGGAAGTTCCCTTGCATCGTCAAATCACATCAAATGAATTAATCTAAGAAACCTTCATGTTGGCAACTTAACCTTGGCAGTCCTTGATCTCATCACTCATCGTTGGTCCAATATCTAAACAACTCCAATATCTCTAAATTATCTTCTGCTAACGAATATCTATGATCCCCAATTTGAAATCTTGTCATGCCGAAAGCTCCTTTAAAGCTACTAATGATCCTTGAATTACTAGCATGTCATTCACCATCCTACTATGTTTTGGAAATTGAGTGCCACGAGCCCTGCACTAATTTAATAGTTGTTGTATGCCTTTATGATTCTTAATATTAACGTAATCGTATTCAAGTTATTTAATAAACTCATACTTATTAGAAGAATCAAGACCAAGTTTATGTTTCATTATACCATTGCCATCTATTTGAGGCATAGAAGTTTGAAGATTTTCAACATTATCTAAGGAGCATTATTTGTCATACATTTCCTTGTCATGTAATTTAATGTAATTTTGACGTGTTACGAAATCTCCTACTTCATCTGTATGAATATGTAAATTATGATAAATGCATTCAACTAAAGTTTTTGAACCATGTTCTATATATTCAGGGTTTGAAAGAATTGCAGTTAAATATATTTGGGGATAGAAAAATGTATTTTTTGAATTTTTTAATCATAGCTAAAATAGCCTCTTTTAATAATTTATTTATTTTATATTCAACAAAGATAGTTGAAATCTCACATACATGTGTTAATATTTCATAAATAGTACGATAATACATTCTAGAAAAAACTGTAATAGCATCAGAAAATGCTTTAAAAAGTTTTCTAAGTTCATTTGCTTCATCTCAGTCACTATCATTATGCTTAAAATCAAGTGAAGCATTATGAGCATTACGTTGCATAGTAATAGACTTTCTATATCTATAAGCAACATCAACCATATCATAAAATCAATTTCATCTAGTTTTTACATGCTTTGGAACTATTCTATATGGAAGCTTACACACATTGCAAAGTTCTTTATATTGATTAATTCTACTACTACTTTGCATATGAAAAAAATGCATTTTCAACTTTATCACAACTACTATCAAATAATTTCACACTATCACCTACAACCAAATTTAATAAATGTACAACACATCTAACATGAAAAACATCTTTACTAATTGAACAAAGTCTAGGTTCTAGCAAATTAATAGCATTTAAATTAGCAGAAAAATTATCTAAAGTAATATTAACCAATTTGTCATAAAGAGCAAAAAATTCTAAAATTTCCAATACAATAGTAGCTATAACAAAACTATTTTTCTCATGTTCACAAATTTTATAACTGATAACTCTTTCTTTGAAAATTCCAATTATATTCACTCTAATGTGCAATAACACTTAAATAATCAAAACATCACGACTACGTTCCATGTCAAGGGTACTAGCAACTCTGCAATCCATTATTTCAAAATAGGTGCGAATAAATTGGTAATATTTTTCTTAAAATTGAAAAATATCTCTTTTTATCATACTTCATGAAAAAATCTTCAACACTAGGATTATATGTATCCCAAATATATGTTATAAAACTCGGACCAGAATGTTCTCCAAAACTAAAACGCAAATCACAAACAACAATGATTTTATTAAAGTTTTCACGAACACTCTCCCTATTAGAGGTTCATTGTGTAAGGGGACTACTTAGTTTTGAAGGCTTTAGTTCACCGTGAACCACGTTTTACCCTCTAACCGATTGTCCAATACTGGAACTTTCACAAATACCAACAAAAGTTAAATACACAAACCAATCTTTTTATGTTTTAGACTCAAATATTTCTTAACCTTCCCCCCTCCAATGAACCTCCAGTCCAGCCAAAAGTATATTTTCGTGTTTGCTTACAAATATTACATGTACTAAAAAAATTTCACCATTCCCCCTTAGTTGGAGCAATAGGGGGCTGACTAACTCCAACCTCAGGAACATCCTTAGGTGGAGCTTCAGTAATATCAAGGTTGGGACAAGTTGGTGTATCATCTAAATCTAATTCTTCATTAAATTTGATTTTTTTTATCTAAATACAATTCACAATTACCATAAAGTCATTTATAAACCTCTGCAGAAATAAAAGGAGTAGAAGAATTAATTTTTTTAGGATCGGGACATGAGAAAGTAGTTTTATTCACATGTGTAAATTCATTAATATTAATTCTAACAAGAGGAAATTTATATTTAGAAGAACTAGAAGAAGATTTATCTTTTTAAGTAAAAAAACCCTTTATTTTTTGTGGGATAAATTTCTTACCTCCGAAACTTTTTAGACGAATCCATGATATAAATATTGAAATAAAATATGAAAAAACAAGAATAGATAACAAATAATAAATACAAAAAACAAATATAAGGTTACAGAGTAGAGCGAATGTATGGAATGTCCATGTAAAATAACATACGATTATAATTAAAAATTTAGAAATTGATGCTAAAACTTGAAGTTTGAATAAGATTGCTCCTCCAAAATACACCAATATAATACAAATCTTCAATTGCAAAATAATAAAATTAAATCTTTGAGAGAGATTGAGAGAAAATTGATAATTGTTTGTAGTGTAACTAAAAATGTGAAAAGTGGGGGGTATTTATATTTTTTTTTGTGAAAGGGTGTCTGTTGGGAGGCTAGAGGGTTGTGGGGTGGGTGGGGGTGGGGGTTGATTTGTTAGGGGAGAGGGGGAGCTAAAATATAATCGTTGGGGCTAAGTGGCGTTTGGCCTCTCCCAATGGTCATATTGGGAATTAGGGATTCTTCAACCTCCCACATAATGGACCGGACCGAAACTGGGATGAACCAGTACAAACTGGTGTCGGTATATAGGTACCAAAACATTGTACCATCCCGTTCTGTACTGGATACTACAGAATCAAAATAGACCAGAATGTTACCCGAAAAATCCTTTATTTGGATTTTCGCGATCATAGCTAGTATTCTCGTTATACATGAAACATCAATCTTAAAGATAAATGATGAAATTACGTATCATTCCCCAAAAATTGCCAATAATTTGTGAGAAAAACTAGCAGATCCTATTACCCTTACAGGTCCAAAAGGGTCCAAATAGAATGCTGACTTTACATGCTGATAAAAAGAATTTGTGGACAACTATCTCCTTTAGGAAAATGACTACTTTGTATTTGAGTACAATGGAGACTTTCGGTTTGATGTGTAAGTGTTTGATAATCAGAGCTCATTTGGAAAAGAAGCTTCATATTTATTCAAAATATATCATCATATCAAATACTAAAACATAAAACATACAGTTTTTGTTGTTCGTAAATATAAAAAAACATCTTATTCGAGGTAAGGGGTCCACAAAGTCTTTCCAACCACATATATCTCATTTTGAGTCAACCCTTCATTTTATTTTGCACCACTTGGATTTTATAAGCTTTATGATTTGCTAGTTTTTCTACAAATTTATGAGGAATGTCTTGCAGTCTCATAACTCCTCATTAAGATTGGCGTTTCGCATACAACAAAAATACTATCTAAGATCATATCAATTCAAAAGCTAAGTGTACATAATAAATTCAATTCTACTACAAGGGCAATGAATGTGTTTTAGAGTGATGTGATCACTTCCAAACAATTATCTTGTAATAATATGAGAGTGTTCCATCCACATGTGAATAGATGTTGTGTTCAATCCAAATGAGATATAAAAGGAAAAATAAATAAAAGAATTTCAAATCCATGTCTATCGAGAGAAAAAAAATAACCGCATTGATGAGGATGTAACACTTGCTAGGTTGAAGTTGTCACGACCAAGAATACCGTGAGTGGCACCCACACTAAGCCACCTAGTGGGAGAACCATGTACCAACCCAACTGGAAGATATAACAGTCAAACATGAAAGATATAAAGTAAAACAGATTCAATTCTCATAAACTCTATTAGTTGTCAAAACATTTATGGAATTGAAACCCCTAGAATCTAAAAGTCATAGTGCCAAAACTCCAAATAGTCAAGAATGGGGAAGCAACTCTGAAAACTAGAAAGCATAAATCTAATAGTCTAAATTATCTCTGCCCAAAAAGATGGGCAAAGAAACAGAGAAGAATCCATGGTAGCGCAGATGAGTAGCGCACGCTTGAATTCGAATGGTCACGTGTCTCAATCTAGTCTCGTGTAAGCTCTCTGAATATACCCTATAGTCAACAAGAAAAGAGCAAGTGTATAATCAAAACACAACCTAGTGTACTTATAGGATCATACAGCCAGATCCAAAACATGAATGTAAATAGAAAACTACAAAATAGTAAAACAGGTGAACACATATACCACACCCACAATGTAATACACATTCTGAAATACAAATTCCTGTATCAAATAATGCATGAAACATGTCCCACATGATAAAAAAAGTACACATACCCGGTCCTCTAATGGAACGCATAATGTAATATAGATTCCCAAACAATATTGTGCTTAATCAAATAATGTATGAAACTTGTCTCACAGGATAACAAAATTCACATACTCGATGCTCTCACGGCACCCACACACACAAACTGTTAGTGTACCAGCATGGTACCCAAGTCAACCAGTGTTAGTATTCATACCAGGCTTGGTACTCAAACCAACCGTTAGTATTCCTATACCGGCATGGTACCCGATTCTACAAGCATTCACACAACATGCATAATCACAATCAGAGTGAACAAACACACTTGAAACCACAAGTAAAATAAACAGGTTTGTTACATGAGATTATCAATAGGATGCAATTTCATATTCCTTCCCTATGTTTTTACCAACATTCATTATACCAGTGATAGGATAAAGTAATAGACATGGACAAATACATAACTTGGAAAACACACAACCATCACCTACATTGAAAAAATCATGAATGTCTAAAGAACCTGAGCTTTCCCCTTTTGCAATGTCTTGTCTAGTACTTGGTCATAAAAAATAAATAAATACCAGAATCAATGAAAATGGCCTAATAATACATGGATTATACTCAAATTCTAACCCAGGACAATTCATGATCACTCTACCGAAACTAGGGCTTTTCCCTTCATTAAATCAAGTCAAAACCCTCCCCAAGAGTAATATTCTAGATCATAAAGCTTAAGAATCAAATTACAAGATAGGAGAATAATGAGCTTACTTTAACCAAAGAATTTGGTGGAAAAATATATGAAAACTTCCCTAAATCACCTTGCCTTCTCCCAATAATGATGATGCAGAAAAAAAAGGTTTTAGAACTTTTTCTGCATAAAACCCTAACTTACCCACTATAGAGGCCCAACCCGTTATAGCGGTGTTGCCATAGCGGCTTTCGCCGCTATAGTGCCTTCATAGATGTCCTGATATAGCATCATGACGTCGTATATAGCGGCTTTCATGAAATCATAAACTCGAAAACCTCCCAAAAGCTTCCATTTCACAACATATCTTTGACCTTGACGTCCTATACCAACCCTTTCACGCCATGTTCAATTTCGGGAGTTTTACTCACCCAAATTTGATTTAGAAAAGACCTATGGGTTCCTCATTGACTTAGCTACTAGTAAACATAAATAAAACTTAGACATATTACCCAACCCATCCCCGAATTTTCCTAGACCGCTCCTCACTCATATTCTATCTAAGAATGTCCTAGCGTAGAATTTAAGTTTCTACCCAAAATATTTTATGGGAGAATTCTTTCATCATTTGGTCTACCCATAACGACATGAGTGGGTTGTTATAATAGATACCTATTTAACTTTCACACATCCTTAAGTGATCAAATACTAAATTGGGTTTCCTTGGTAACTTCCTCAACTGGATGATACTTCCATAGGACCTTCACCGATTTGATCTCTTTTGCATTAAACTTCCGTACATCCCGATAAAGAATCAAAACCGGTTCTTCTTCATACTACACAAATAGTTTTATAGTACTATTGAGTCCCACTTGTTGATATAATCTCAATTCCCATGATACTTCTTTAGCATGCACATATGAAAAATATAATAAACTTCATATATGTAGGATGGCAGTGCTAACAGTAACGCCATCGGCCCCATACTGTAAATAATCTCAAATAGACTAATGTAACGAGGGATAAGTTTAACCTTCTTACCAAACCTAATGACTTCTTTGATGGATGACACCTTCAATAAGCATCATCATCAACCTTAAATGTCATGTCCCTTACCTTGCGATCTGCGTACTCATTATGCCTACTCTGGGCTACCATTAGCTTAGCCTAAATAGACCTCACCCTTTCCTAAGATTCCTTAACTAAATCAACACCCAAAGACATCACCAGCATCAAACCATCTTATGGGCGATTTGCATCCCTTCCCATAGAGTTCCTCAATAGAGCCATATCAATGTTGGAGTGATAATTGTTATTGTAAGAGAATTCACATAATGGTAAGAACTGATCCTAATGACCCTAAAGTAAGTTACATACACTCTCAAAATGTTTTTCAATAATTTAATCATCCTCTCTAACTGACCATCCATCTGTGAATATAATGTTGTGCTAAAAGTAAGTTGAGTGTCCAACGCCTCAAGAAAATTACCCCAAAACATAGAAGTAAAGTGAGTGTCACGGTCTGAAATGATAGAAAGGGGCACCCCGTGCAACTTAACGCTCCCCTTGACATAAGTCATAACCAATTTTTGAAAGTTATAATCCACTCTGACTAAGAGAAGGTGGGCAGACTATTAATCTATCACTGATGACCCAAATTTTGTCATACTATCCCAAAGTCATAACAAGTCCCACCATGAAATCCATGACTATTATTTCCCACCTCTACACATAAAATAGACATCCTTTGAAGTAATCCTTCACACATTTGATTCTCATACTTTAGTTGCCGGAACTTTTGACATTTGGACACATACTAAGCAATATCGTTCTTCATTCCACGACACTAATAAAGTCTCATCAAATCTCGATACATCTTGGTCACACCCGGAAGAATGAAATATTGTTAACTGTGAAACTTGTCCAAAACAAAATATATTGAATCATCAACCTGAGGAACACAAATCCTTCCTCTGAGAACTCCACCTGCATCTAGAGTAGCATGTTGGGCCTCCCAAAATACAATTCTATTTCTGATTTTGTTTAAGTCCTCATCCTCAAACTCCTTGGTCTTTATCTCTCCTATAAAAGTTGGGTTAACCTTATACTGGATAATACACCACCTTTCTTTAAGATACACAACTGCATACACTTAGCCTCTAGAGCCTATCTCTCTTACTAAGGGTAACTTACACACCCCAAGCAAGCAAAATTGTCATGCTAATTGTCGTTCTTCTTAATATATGTGCCACAACAGTGGGCTTAATCGAACAAAAACTTCATAGTGTTTTAACAATTTCATACACATTCTCTGACTCGGATTCAAATATTTCTTAGTGAACACTGTTGACATCCTTTTGAGAGGGCACAACGTCGCGGTGACTCGCCAAAAAATAATAATTTAATTTTTAAAAGAATTAAAAAAAAAAAGGTAAAGGGTAAAAGAGTTTAAGGGGTAAAAGGGAGTTTCCACCTAATTTAAGGAAAACTAGGAAACCAATTAATTAACTTAAAAAAATATCTACGAAATCAATAGATTCTAGGTAAGGGGTTCAAGTTATTCCGAAGAAAAGGTCTTAGACATCCTTCAAAATCCACAAATGTGGGTCCCGACTGAGTTCATTTTTTCAAAGTGAGGAGGAGATAACAATAATATAAAAGTATAATAAACATGGGATATACACAAGTAATAAAATAAAACAAGACTATAAGAAACAACCTAAGATTTGCCTAACAGCGATATATACAAAATAATGAATAAAGAGTATAATTCAAACTTTATTCGAATAGCGTCAATGAGAAGCAACTCTGTGTACTTATAAAGACACTTAGTAAAAGTGTTAGTAATAAATAAACATGAATAAAAATAAATGAATCAAAGAATAACTTAAAAATAAAAATCCGTCTTATTAACATGAGAGGCCTTGAAAATCGACGGTAATGTCTTCATCGGCCAATTTTAACAAATAAAAATATATACTTCAATTAAATTTTCACCTTTTAAAATGGAAAGGTTTCCAAAACCAACGGAGAGATTTTTTCATTGGCCAATATTAACATACAAAATATAATGCAACAATAAAAAGATAAAAAATACTGAAATACTCATAATAATGTCAATAATAAAGCAAACTACTGGAAACTCAAACAAATCACTAAATATCAACACCCAAATAAAAATGATCAACAATAAAAGAAGAGCAATGCATAATAATATTATAATAAACTAAAAATAACAATCCAATGCAACAGTGCACAAAGTAGACATGCATAATGAACAATTAAATAATTAATAAATTAACAACAAAAGTAATAAAGACGGATCATACAAAGGCAATTAACAAAATACAGTTACTGGACAATTTCAAGCCTTATCAAAAACAAATAATAATAATAATAATAATAAACAAACAACCAAACAGATCAGCTCCAAAAACAATATTACTAAGAAAAAATCAAAAATAAGAAATAGGTCAATATATTATCAAAACGGAAAAGGGTCAAAATTGCCCCTAAACTATGTGAAATAGACCACTTATACCCTCCATTACATTTTGGGATCAAAAATACCCCTGCCGTTATCTTAGGAGACCACAAATATCCTCAAGAGTTAACACCCCAAATTATTAGTGACGTGGCAAGCCACATGGGACTAATCCCTCCACCTAAGCATTGCCAACTAAGAATGAACAATAAAAGAATATCTTAAGACGTAAAAAATCTGAAAATTACCCTTAAATTTTATCCACCCCGCCCCTTACCTTAATGAATAAGTTATTCTTTAAATAGGGAATTTGTAACGACTCGGAAAATGATAGAGTGAAACTAGAGCCTCATATGTGAGTTTGGAGTCGAGAACTAATGCAATGATTATATTTGAATTTGACCCAAAAAGTTCTTAAAAATGTGCTACGGAAACACCTATAATTGTAATTTCCATATATCTCAAAATCCGTGCATGATTTCGGAAATTCGACTTCATATTCTTATTCAGGGGGTCAAATTGAGTGGG
>JAJOOS010080007.1:0-30055 GCA_029582725.1 Solanum chiquidenum | reverse complement strand
GGGCATGTCCCAACATTTCAAGTCAGTTTAGAGGCTTATTTCAGACATAGTTAGATTCAGCTTAGTTGTGAGTTAATAACTTCTTTGTATTAAACTCATCAGTTTTCATATATCTCAGTTATAGTATATGGGTATTCCCCATCTTTTCATTTTATTTATGATTTAGCTTTCGCATCAGTTTGTTATCTTTAGTATGCTCATGATCATGCCAGCAGGGTTAGCTTGGGATCACTTGTGGTCCTAGGTCCCGTGTCCGCGTCTCGGGGGTAGTCTCGGGGCGTGACAGTGTTATATGTTTGGCTCTTCTTTTTTCTTCTTTGCCTGCAATAAGTCACAAGTCGATTAAGTGTTTCATTATGAGGCTAACAGATCATGTCTGTAATATATCAACATACGTTGCATAAGATTTCTTCAATGGCTCTATAACTAATTTTAGTTAACTCTTAGTAAGACATCCAATTTTTATATTTATATAACAATCAAGTTGAAATAATTTTTCCTTCTTTTCTTTCAAAATATCTCCAAATTTAAATTTAACGACGTCGTGCTTCCTAGCTCCGACAAAGCAACGTCATCTTTGATTCGTAATGATTTACGAAACTCCATCAACAACTATGAAAGAAAACTTTGAAGCTTATTAAGTTTAAATTTCTGGTATATAAATTTGTTACAAAATTTAAGTGAGTGATGATTTGAAAGATTGAATAAATTAGAAGGAGTATATATCTCGAATTCAAGTAATTTTGGTGTAAATTTGAGTTAGATTTGATGAATCTTTCAAGGAATCAAACACACTTATATATGCATTATATTCATGTATAAATACATATGTATATGTAGTGTATTAATGTATTTGAGTGTATATGTTCATTGTTATATATTTGTATCAAATGTATTTGTCTGTATCTGCTACCAATTATACATTTATATCAATGTATCAAGTGTATATTCTCATTTTATTCATTTTGTATCAATGTATTCAAGTGTATCTGCAATTCGTTACTCCTTCTGTCCCAATTTATGTGACTTACTTTCCTTTTTAGTCAGTCCCAAAAAGAATGACACATTTCTATATTAAGTAACAATTTCACTATAAAATGTCTATTTTACCCTTAATGAAATGATTTACAGCCACACAAATTTCTATCATTCATTTTGGACCACATTCAAGTTTTAAAAATCTTCCTTTCTTTCTTAAACTCCGTGCTGAGTCAAAGTACCTCACATAAAATGGGACAGAGGGAGTATAAATTTATATCAATATATTTAAGAGTATTTGTAACACCTCAAACTTCGATCAACTTTCAGTTTAGGATCAATTTCAAACCACCATATATTTTAGCACATAAGAGTTAGGTGGTCCATGAACTATTAAATCGAAGGTCTTTGAGTTTTATTTCCAACGCCGCCAAGTTTGCTAAATTTAGAGCTTGGAGTAAAAAGTTATGGCCATTCAACTAAAGCCTCTCTAGTTAAGACGTTTCATTTGTTTGAGAAAAGGGTATTTTTGCCTTTTCCTTACCCCACTAGGCTTGACCACGTTCCATCGTTCTTTCCAGGTATGTTAGGTTTCCCATAGTGATGGACTCATTCTTCCTCACTCCACACATGTAATTCATCCATGAATTCATTTATTTAAAGATTCTTGAGAAGTTCTTGATTTTAACTGCATTATTTAACAATGGAGGTTTTGAGTTTCTTGAGTTGAGGATCTTGAGTATGAGTTGTGTTTCTTGATAGGAATTGTGTAGAATTTCAATGAATTCGGGTTAGGTTCGTGAATCAAAGAGAGTTTTGGAAGAAACTAATCAATTCTAGATGAGTTAGGACCCATAATTGAGTAGAAAATTCATCGGATTTCTGGGGTTTTGGGTGGGGCGGCGCACCCTTAAGGCACCAGTGTAACATCTCTCAATTTCAAATAACTAGGAAGAAGCTAATAATTGAAAATAGTCATTTTTGGAAAGAATGAAAATATGGAAATTTGTTTAAGTTAGAAAAAGTTGAGTTTTGGTCAACTTCAAACGATCATAACTCCTAGCTCATGATGAGTTAGGTGTACTTCCATCTTGGAATGATCTTTCCAACGCCGCCGAGTTTGCGCGATTCCGAGTTCGTATGAGTAAGTTATGCCCTTTTGAAGTTGGGCTGTTGGATTAAGGAAAGTCTAATCCGGATTTTGGAAGGGTAATTTAGTCTTTTCCTTACCTAATTACTCTAACTCGTTTTTAGGAGTTTAATTAGGGTAAATTCAGATTTTAGTCAGTTTTAGAAAAGTGAATTTTCACGCTAGGACTTGGAGAAGAGGAGAAAAAAGGAGAAAGGAGAAGAACGTTCAAAATTCGTCGATTTTGTCAAGGATAGCTTGTGGAATTCATCGGGGGTGATCCCTACAAGGTATGTGAGATCACATAGCATTGGTTTAGTTCACCCACGCGCCAATCATGATTCAATTCAGCGAAATATGTGTGATTTGAAAGTAAATCCTTTGAGTTCTTGATGAAATTCATTTGAATTCTTGTGGGTTGTTTTGTTGAAGTTTCTTGCGATTTGATTCATGTTTCCGGGTGTAATTTCAGTTTGAATCTATCATATATTGAGGGTATAAATGATCCTAAGTGTTTGGGGAAAGAACCATTGAAGTTTAGAGGGTTTAGAGTTGGAAAACGGAGAAGAAAAGTCGTCAAACACCTGGGGAAGGGGGTGGGGCGTCGCACCAGCCAGCGCCCCCCAAAGCAGTCCCTGAATGTGGGGCTCTGGGGAGATGCGTCAGCCAGAGTGCCCCAACTTGTTCTCTGAATATTGAGGGCTGGCGCCCCGCTCCTCTCAGAGCGCCAGGGACACCATTTCTTCCCATTCTTCCCCCATCTTTTGGTACTTGTTCCTTAGCAATATACCTATGTTTTCTTGTTGATTCCAACACTCTAAGGTACATCTAAATATCATGAAATCATCCATAGACATGAGATCATGAACCTTGAATCCATAATCCAATTCAAGGAAAGTTAGGATCAAAGTCAAGAGAAGTTAAGAGTCAAGTTTAGAAGTTAAGAAGCAAGTCAAAACAAGGTTTTTAAAGTTTACAAAAGTCTTTAACAAACGTTTTAACTTTGTTTTAAGACTTAAGTTTCAAGTTAAGAAAAGAGTAAAGAGTTGAGTTCATTTCTCAAAAACCTATAAGGGAACTAAGTATTCCCCAAAGAGTTTATAAGTGTTTTCACATTTGAGCAAGAAAAGGGAACATCAATTCCAAGAGAGATTTTAAGCTAAGTTTTGAGTAATTATCTCAAACCAAAGAAAGAAGTTTGTTTTTAAAACATATGAGCTAAGTATATTTTTGGGAGTAGTATTGAGCACCGATACGGGGATGCGAGTTCATATTAACACAAGTCTCCATAAACCATGTAGCCATCATGGGTAGTAAATGATCACACTCTTTAGATGATTCCTTAAGATGCGTTTAGCATAAGCTAGTGGATCCACTAAGTTAAGGGTTCTATATGACGGCAAAGTATAGGACAGTTCTGGCAGCATGGGCAAGACGTTGTATCACCACTTAGGCTCATAGTGGTGGTTGTCGGTTAGAGAATCTCCCACATAAATGATATTACCTTATTATATGAGTAAAGTTTAGTTTGTTATTGCTTTTTCTTTAACGAACTAAGTTGCTTTTACTGTTTTACAAAACTTTTCATATATTGCATGTGTTTCATTGCTTTATTTTGAGTTAAGTATTCATGAGTTCAGAAGAGCCAAAGTAAGTGTTTCTTTCAGAATCTTTTCAATCATTTGTATTGCTTAGCATTCCAACTCGCATACTCGTACATTCAATGTACTGATGCCAGTTGGCTTGCATCGTCTTATGATGCAGACATAGGTAACCAGGATCAGCATCCAGTGCCTCGTTGATTAGGTTCAGCACTCAGATTCAGTTGGTGAGCCTCCTTGCATTCCTGAGGACTCTTTTATCATTTGCTTTCTAGTTTTCAGTTGTTAGGATGATCAGGGGTCCTGCCCCGACATCTCTCTTTGTTTTAGAGGCTTCATAGACAAATAGTATTAGTTCTTTAGTCTTATTCATTTCAGTTGTATACGTTTAAGACTTGAGTTGCCATTTTTGGCTAAGTTATTATCTTTTAAGTTATTCATGAGTTATATCTCTTGTGTTTAAGTCTTCCGCTGAGTAACTAAGTCAGGCCAAAGGTTCACTTGGGGCCAGCAATGGTTCTCGAGTGCCGGCCACGTCCAGGGTGTAGGCTCGGGGTGTGACAACCAGGACCTGGGCGCTGAAGGTTTGGGGTTGGCACCCCAAAATCTTCACAGTATTTTGAGGCCTGGCGTCCTACGCCAATAATGCTCTAGGATCGTCAGGCCTTTTTTCTTCTCCGTCCTTCATTCTGTATGCATTCTTTCGAATCGTGTCTACATTCTCTTCTTGTTTTTAACTCTTAAAGTCTTCATTAATCCTTGAGAGATCCTACATGTCCTAATTGCATGTCTTAATTTACATTTCAAATTAAAGTAAATTTAAGAGGAAAGTTCAAGAGGTCCCTTTTGGATCATTTTGAGAAGTCTTTCGCAATTAACTATAGATTTGAACTAAGTCTTGAGTAAATGAGTATGAGAATGAGGAGAGTTATGTTTCATGTTTCAAAAATGAGTATAAGGGAACTAAGTATTCTCGATTGTAACACTTTTACATTTTTAAAGAGAGAAACGACAATTTCTAAATTAGTTATGAGTTCAGAGAATGTTCAAAGTATCACCTCTTTTAAGAGGATCTTTTGAGTAATTACCTCAAATTGAGAAAGATTTATGTTTGATACATTGAGCCTGAGTTAATATATTATTGGGAGTAGTATTGAGCACGGATATGTGGATGAGTTCAGAAAACTCACATTTCTCATAAACCATGTAGCCAATATGGGTAAAGAGTCGTACTTTTTAGATGATTCCTTATTGCTTTTAAGCATAGCTTAGTGGATCCACTTAGTTGAAGTGTTATATACCCCAGCCAAGGTATAAGATAGTTCTGGCAGCGTGGGTGAGACGATGTATCATCAGGTAGCTCGTAGTGATGGTTGTCGGTTCGAGAATCTCCCAAAATAAGAGTAAATAGTATGTTATTGTATTTTTATACACTTTGAGTTGTTATCTACTGTTTTAAATGCTTTTAATATTGCATCTCTTATTATTGTTTTCATATTGGAGTTGAGTTGAGGAGAGTATTATCTTCCCATGATATCAATTCAGTTATCTATGTCTCAGTTTTCCCCTTGCATGCTCGTACATTCAATGTACTGACGTCATTCGACCTGCATCTTTTTATGATGCAAATACAGGTGTTTAGGGTCATCAACAGGCGTTTCGTTGATATCATTTGCACTCCAACTAGCTTTGGTGAACCTTCTTGCTTTCCGGAGGGCTTCACATTATTATTTCTGCTTTGTTAAGTTGTCAAGGGTCTTGTCCCAACATCTATCGTAGTTTTAGAGACTTCATAGATAGTTTAGTTGTTGCGGAGTCTCTCACATTTTCCCTTGTTGATATTTTGAGTCACTTACTTATGTTTATTTAAGCATTTCCTGATATTTACTAAGTTGAGTTAAGTTGTTTGAAACATTATGAGTTAATCTTTGTATTTGGAGTCCCATTTTACTTGAGTAAGTCTTCCGCTACAGTATTCAGCCAGGTCAAGGGTTCGCTTGGGGACCAATGATGGTTCTCGAGTGCCGGCCACATCCAGGGTGTAGGCTCGAGGTGTGATAGTATTAGTTCTTTATCATACATTTGTGTCATGCATTTGAGTGTATATATTTACAATTATACATTTATATTTATATATTTGAGTGTTTTTATAGTGTATTCATATCTAGAGTATATTTATATTAATCTCGTATCAACGTATTCAAGTATATCAATGTCGTACACGTAATATTCAATGATACACCGAAATCAAAAAAGAAGAAGAAGAGACTCTATAGTGCAAATGTGCAATCCACTTTATTTTATTATGGAAATGATCTTATGATATTTTAGAGGTCCATTGGTTATGAAAGATCGAGATATCAAAGAACGTGATTTATGCTGAATTTCTTTCTTAAAAAAAAATATTGTTGCACAGTTAATGCACCGCATTAAATGTTATTTGTATTCGAAGTATCTTTTAACATCAAGATGTCTACAAATTGTAAATAGTCAAAATATAGCTAAAAGACCCAATTTCGACATAATGCTAACTATATAACAACCTTCAAATAAAATATAGACATACTCGATTATTACCCATTTTATATGAACTCATTTTTAACCCGTCCAAAATCAATCCAATTCACCATTACGCGACCACTAAATTATTCTTGAACTTTTATTTGCTATATATAGTTGAACCTTTGTGGAATCTATAATTAAAGATATGATGGAAAATTTTGTTTTTGTTTCTTGGGGAATAACTTTATTATATATATATGGACCATTCAGTATATGACTCAGTGTAAGAATCTCATAAAAGTAATTGTGGCTGCATCATATTCTCTATGGGAAAAAGATATAAAAGAACAAGTAGTCCCTCGTTAATTTACAGCAAAGATTCACTACAAAAAATGGTCCACACAAGCATATTGTAATGGTTTGATCTATGACATAGGAAAGTAAGATGAAATAAATAAAAGTTTGTGCATATATATAGCAACTCACTATTTTTGGATACAAGGAGAAATAAATTACTCCATGTGTTTTAATTTATGTGACATTATTTTATTTGACAAAAAATTTAACAAAGAATTGAAGACTTTTAAATTTGTGATCAAAATATTCTTTAACCATTAGTTTGACTATATAAATCATTTTATTAAAGAAGAAAAATTAAAATTATTTTCAATTACAAAAATGTGATATTTTTTTAAATGACGGACTAAAAAAAATATAGCACATAAATTGTAAACTGGGGACGAATATATTAGATCTTACCTTGAAAAGTAATTGACATATCCCTAAAGCGATCCACATAAAGCAAGCATATTGAGATTTTAGAGAATGACAAAGGGAAGACCATAATGAATTTGCAAAAAGAAAACATACAGACTCTAGAGTGTGTTTTGGGGTACGGGAACGAGAAATGGGGAGGGGATATAATCAGAAAATTGGGGAGATAATTACAATGTGGAGAATCGAACCCTTACCAATAAGGTGTATCGAAGTTAAGGTAGCTAACAAAATACTATAGGAGTGGAAGAAGGGGGGGGGGGGGTTGGGATATAATAAATAAATTACTCCCCACGTTTTAATTTCTGTGACATTATTTTATTTTATAAAAAGTTTAACAAAGATCTGTGATTATTTTCAATAACAAAACTATGATACTTTTTTTAGATAACGGACTAAAAAAAATATCGACATAACTTGTAAACTGGGACGAACATATTAGATCTTACCTTGAAAAGTAACTGACATATCCCTAAAGAGATCCACATAAAGCAAGCATATTGAGACTTGAGAGAATGACAAAAGTGAAGAGCATAATGAATTTGCAAAAAGAAAACATAGAGACTCTAGGCTGTGTTTTGGTGTACGGGAAATGGAGAGGGGATATAATCGGAAAATGGGGAGAAAATAATAATGTGGGGAATTGAATTCTTACCAACAAGGTGCATCAAGTTAAGGTAGCTAACAAAATACTATACGAGTAGAGGGGGGGGATGGGATGATCAATAGGTAGGAGTTTGGGGCATTGGGTGAGTGGGGAGAGTATAATAAATATAATGTTACCTACCATACTTGTTTTCTCTACTTTCAATAAGAAAGTCGTTTTCTTATTTTAAAGAAATTTATATTTTTAGAGAAATATTTTTTTTTAAAATTCTGTCTAAAGTAAATATGAATAAAATAAGAAAATATATTTTAAAAAATATCGTTAATAACATTCATTGATGGTAATTGTAATATTAAAAATAAAGACAAGTTACCCGATATAATGAATAAATCTAACATAATGGTATACTATTCCACAAATAACTAATATAACTTAAATTCGTAATAATATAATATTCTTAATTCAACTTTCCATTAATTTAAGGCTAGCCATCAATAATTTTCTTTTTTTACTTAAATAGAGCAAGTGACTATTTTAGGAATTGAAGCTACAAACTACAAAGAGAGAGAAGAAAATATCTTATGTTGGACGGATATCCGATACTCATGAGAAGGACGAGCACTTTGAGAAAGTAAAAGATTGAGTTTGCGGTTCGATTTGGATCGAATTTTATTAAAAGAAAATTAAATTAATTAAGTTATTTTTAAAATATTAAAATTAAATTAAATCAGTTAAGTGGATTCTTTATTACTTTAATTTTTGTTATCTTTTGTCCAAGAACTTAGCTATTTCTATTTAATATAATAATTTTTTTACAAATCATACAAATATTAAAGATTAGTTGTGATATATCAAAATATCTTGATAGATATTTGAAATAAGCAATAATGATTAGTTAAAGAGCATAAAGACAAATTATTTTGAACCTGGAAGAGATTCTCAACACAACAAAATTAAAAAATTAAAAATCTTACTAGAAAGTAAAGACAAAAAATTCAGTTACTTATTATAAAGGGCAAATACCTAGATTATGACTTGCCGATTGCATCTAAAAAGTAGGTAACATGATACAATAGGTCTAATTATACTTGGGTGGATATATATCTCAAGATTAAAATTGAGATAAAATTGATATTATATTTAATTTGATGGTATAAATTTATTTATTCAATCAAATGCAACACAAAATTTATCTCAAGCATAGTTGGTTTGGCGGAGCTTTTAAAAGATCAAAAGTATTAATTATTTCCCAAAAATAAGATGTTTTGCCAAAATTTTGGGAGAAATTAAGTGCTTCTATAGAGTAGGTTTTCAGAAGCTAAAAAAAATAACGTTTACCCCAAAGTACGTTTTGTGAGAAAAATAACTTAGAACGTCCACTTTTAAAAGTTTGGACAAATACTATATGTTGCTCATAAGTGCTTTTAAATTTATTTGTCAAATACAATTTCTTACCAAAAAGTTTTAAAAAAAACACTTTTGATAAAATTACCTTTTTAAATAAGTTGATTTTAGAAGTTTGGCCAAACGAATATCTAATAATATCTTATCATACATGAAATTATTTTATCCCACGTCTCAAATGAAATAAATGAATCTAAAAATTATAATTCATAAATAATTTAATTCGCAAACAAAAGGACCCTAATAGTATAAAGATTTATACTACAACTTAAACTCAAAAATAAAAAAATAAAAAATACTCACCTATCAAAAAAAGAAGAAGTTATTCCCAAAAGGATAAAGTGAGAGAGTTATCATGACACTTTTGAAAATGGGAAGCTTTACAAGGTTGAATTATCTATAAAACAGAATATATGAAAAGACGCGGCAATCATAGGTTAATTTTTATTTAAGAAAAAAAAAATACTCCTATGTCCTAATATAATAGATTGGCTCGAAATAATATTAGCGAATTCAAAATTTTATGTTTATGCAAAATATGTGAAATATCGAAAATAATTATAGATCATGGTATTAATGTTTTGTCTTATTACCAATAGGGGAATCCATCTATTTATTTCACCTCTAGTCTGCATGCAGGTTCACTTAGCTATCAATGATTAGAAGAGAATTTTTTCCAAAAATTTTCGTGCCAAATATAGTAACTTCACTTGTACATAAGATTTTGACTTCGATCTACATTTCATCAGGTAACATAACAGAAGATTGTAAGACTAAAAATTGATTTCGTGAAGGTAATTATTCACTATTCTATAATTTTTTTAAAATTTGATTTTGTATTCAATTTCAATATGGATTGCAGGAATTCGGAGAAATATAATATGCCGGAAAACAGCAAGAAGTACAAGGGAGAAACGTCATCTGAAAAAGTTGTGTCATGTCATGACTTGAACAGAAAGCCAAGGTTTAGATGGACAGTGGAACTCCATGAGCTCTTTGTTAAAGCTGTGAATGAGTTAGGAGGTCCTTATGGTTCGTCGTCTTACGATATACCACCTTAAATATATACACAAAGATAGATTCAAAATTTAAAATATTAACGTATATGTTGTAATGAGCAGAAGCAACACCGAAGAATATAGTGAAACTTATGGATGATGAAGATATCACACCAAACCATATCAAAAGCCATCTCCAGGTAATTTATGCATGTGTTTACAAAAAAATAAAAAAATGCATGTGTTATGAGCTTTTTTAATTTTAAATCAACATTATGCATGAAGGGGTAGATCCACCCGAAGGCAGCTCAAATACATAAGTGATCTATAGCCAAATTCAAATGAAGACCTTAAATTTTAATGTTTTTTTTTATGACGTTTATTAAAGTCCATCCATTAAATTTTTCTTGAGACAATATTATGGATTTGTTAAACTTCTATTAATTTTTTCCTGTGATATTAAAAGTTTATATTTTCTACAAATAATAGTCAATATTTTTTTAAATACCTATAACTTATTATAATTTCATAAAAGAAAATAAGGTTTCTCAAATTTGGAAACCTTAAGAGTACAACTGACTTACCCGTAGAAAGCCGCCCTAATTTTAGTCCTACTTGTAGCTTAAAGAAGGCAAGGGGCAGATCTATTAAGGTCCGATAAGGCCTAATCTACCTCAACCAACCAAACGTTTGCTTATTTGGAAGTTCTAGGTGTCACATTCTTGACGGAATCCATCGAAATTTGTCTAGTATGTAACTTTTTCAATGGATTTTTCTAACGCAAATCCTTTACCAACGAGTCAAATTTCGATGTTCGTTGAAAATTTAGTGATTTTTCTATAGTGACGTGTCTATATTCAAAGTAATGTGATATTTGAAATCTTTAAATTCTGGATCTGACTTTATATAAACGAAGGAAAAATATAAGAGGGCAGAGGGGTTCAGATGATGATGAATGAGGAAATTGTTTCTATGACCGCTTACAAATTTGAATAGGAAAATGTCCTTTTTAAGATAATTGAACCCTCCAAAAATTATATTATGTTATATATATATATTGTTTCTGAGATTGCTCTACACTTCTTGATATATTTGAGTTCATTCTATTTTTCAGAAGTACAGACAGAGTAAAGACATCATGAGCACCACTAGAAGTACTAGTAAAGGCAAGTTGCTACTATAACTAATTAAGAACATCCAATTATTTTTGGCAAAATTAATTGTAGGGTTTCATTTGTTGTCGTCATTTTTCGTGTTCTCCTCCCACATTTTTTTTTTTTGGTCCCTATTGGATTTGAGTAGCTCATTAATATTTAATACAATGTGGAGAAACATGCAGGACCAGCAAAGAAGTAATTAAGCTCAGAGATCAATATGCAAAGAAGTTCTAGTATGATACTTACAACTTGTTTAATTTGGACGGTCCTAACGTATTGTTTTATAATGTATCGTATCGTATTATTCTTATTATTTTGATAAATATAACGTTTGGATAAATTTTATTATTTTTTGTTGTGTTCACACTGCCACATAATATCAATTTGAAGAATAACTAAGCTTACAATATTACAAAGAAAAAGTTTGATATGGTTTAGCGCTATGTTGAGAAATACATATCTTGTACATATATTCTTGTATATTTAGTTTTCATATTAGTAGATCAAATCTCATTAATTGGGGATCACGATTTCTTACCTAAAGCTACGCTAGATTGATTTATATCAAGTTGTATACATATATCAGATTGTGAATAAAGAAAATCACTTTAGCAAAATATATTGTTTTCTCTTCTTTTCCAAGATGGTATTAGAGCTTGAACATTCCAAAAGTCCAAACACTAGCAATAAGAGTAACAATATGAATTCATCAAATCCATATTTTCTTCAACATTCAGATTATCCCAGCCTCATGCTTGTTCCAATCAAGTTGAATGGGATCAATTATCCGTCGTGGAGCAAATCAATGATACATGTTCTCACAGCAAAAAACAAACTATTCCCTCTGTTGCAATTTATGTGACTTACTTTCCTTTTTAGTCAGTCCCAAAAAGAATGACACATTTCTATATTAAGTAACAATTTAACTATAAAATGTCTATTTTACCCTTAATGAAATGATTTACAGCCACACAAATTTCCATCATTCATTTTGGACCACAAGTTTTAAAAGTCTTTCCTTCTTTCTTAAACTCCGTGCCAAGTCAAACTACCTCACATAAAATGGGACGGAGGGAGTATCTTTTATCGATGGATCAATTGAACCGCCGTCGGAAATAGATAAGCCAACAGAGTATGCATTGTGGAATCAATGCAAACCCAGGATTTTATCATGACTTGCTCACTCGATGGAACCAGATCTAGCTAAAGGATTCATCCATGCCAAGACGGCTCACCAAGTATGGCAAGATCGTAAAGATCAATTTTCTCAAAAGAATGCACCAGCAATATATCAGATTCAAAAATCATTGGCTTCACTCTCACAAGGTAACATGAATATTTCTTCCTATTTCACAAAACTCAAAGGTCTTTGGGACGAGTTAGATACATTTTGAACATTTCCCATTTGCAATCAAATTAAAGCACACACTGATCAAATTGAAGAAGATCGTGTAATGCAATTTCTAATGGGTCTTAACGATATCTATAATGTTGTTCGATCTAATATTCTCATGATGTCTCCCCTACCTAATGTACGCCAAGCATATTCACTTGTGATTCAAGAGGAAACATAGAGACAAATGACGTCCGAATCAACAAAAAGTTTCTCTATTGCGACTGCAGTTCAAAGGCGTACCAATAGGTTTTTCAACAAATCCAAGGATAAGCATTGTGAGAATTGCAATTGAGAAGGACACACAATTGAGAATTGCCGCACTATGAAATTTCATTGCAAGCATTGCAATAGAAAAGGTCATACAGAGGATAGATGTAAGTTTGAAAATGGCACTTGGTCTCCCGAAAACTCAGGAAGCCAAAATAATTGACAACAATGCGGATCTCAGGGTAATCCTTCTCATGTTGCTAATGTAATAGACACTCATCAATCTAAGAATGAGATTCACTCGCAAGATACCAATGGTTCATATGGATTTTCAGCAGAACAACTCCGACAGATTGCTCAGGCAGTAAGTTTGCTCATGCAAAATAATAGTTTTGCTGGTAATAGCGACGCTTATACAAATGCAACAGGTTTATCTCTTTTTCATAATGTTTCAATTAATTTTGCATTCACTAGGCCATGGATCTTGGACAGCGGAGCAACTGATCACATTACTTCCTAATCAACATTCTTCACTCAAACAAAATCTCCATCTATACCCATTGTCAATTTACCCAATGGGTCACCAATATCAATTCATTCCACTAGAACAATACCTTTTAACTCAGTTATTACCTTAAACAATGTTGTACTCGTTCCCTCTTTTCTTTTAAATTTAATGTATGTGAGCAAACTCACTAATGACTTAAATTGTTGTGCCCTTATGTTTCCCACTTTTTTATATTATAGGACTTGGCTACGGGGAAGATGATTGGCTCGGGTAAACATCATGCTGGTCTCTATTACATGTCATCAGTTCAAAAACCACCCATTTCTCATCAAGTTTCACAACCAAGAGATTTATGGCACATGTGTCTAGGACACCCATCACCTTTTCGCCTTAGATTAACTGCTCCACTATTACCTTCTTGTAATGTTTCCTTTGATAATAATTGTGATGTTTGTCCTTTGGCAAAAAAGACACGACTTGCATTTCCGTTGAGTAACTTCATAAAGAAGTTCATCAATCTTAGAAGGTCACATCTAAACCCTCAATTTGCCTCTTTCTTGGCATAACCCTTGACCATATCACTTTCACTCTAGAATCTTATGTTAATCAAGAATACATGCATAATCATACTAAAGTTATGTAATTACACCATAAGCAATCATTATATACTCAATTGAGCCAACATATAACAATACCCACACTTGAAGATCTACATTGGGAAAATTGGGGATTTCATGAATTCATAGGTAATTCATCATAAAAACAATAGTGATTCATCAAATTGATCATAATATAAAACAATAAACACATTGAAATCGTTTTGAAAGTGAATTCATGCCATAGATTGAAAACCCTAGGTTTTGGAGAATTTCAACTTTGAGAAATAAAGTTTGAAGGGCTTTATGGAAGGAAACTATCCATAAATCAAGACTACCATACCTTATGTAGATTTCCTCACGAAATTGAAGAGAAAAGGCTGCTCCTTAACCCTAGACTTGACCTTCTTCTTGTTCTTCAATGGAGGTTTTCTAGAGAGAGAATTATTTGAGAGGAGAGTGTTTTTTGGGAATTGATTTGGGATCTTAAGATATAATGGGCTAATAGGGTGTTTAATGACTTAAAATAGTTTATATATGTGTATAAAGACTATAATAAATGACCCCTAACTAAACTAACCACCCTAGGAATTTACTACTTCGCCCTTTGATTGGCTGAGATTAGGCAGCCTACAGTTGCCATCCACGCCCCTACACCTACGAACCATGGGTGCATTGACACCCCGTCCTGTAGGTCCGTGGATGGTGGCTGCAACTCCTCATCTGGTGGTCTTGACCTATGATAAAGCCCTACGGGGCGTGGATGGACCTACGCCAAGTAGGTCCCATCCGTAGGTCCTCATTATTTTTTACAGCTTTTTGGTTCTTGGGCAACTTTGGGGTTTAGGCTTTAGGGTCCTCCTCAAGGACCCTTGGTTGGTCCTTGGGGAGTCGTACCTTGACGTTTAACCCCTCAACCCCTCAACCTAAGCTCAGGAACTCATTTTATAACATAAAATCCCACATCAAACTCAACAACACACTCGTAAGGCTCTAGTTTCACCTACTAATTTTCCGAAGTGTTGCATTATTATCTCCCCCTTGGAAACATTCGTCCTCAACTGAAGACTTAGACACCTTACGGAATTAGAGACTCAAGACTAGCAGCCCATCATGCATGAAACATCAAAATAATATACAACTCATAGGAGGAAATATCAACTCCAAATCAACACATAATCAATGCAACATAAGGAAGTAGGAACTACATCTAACAACCCAAGATGCAAGAATTTCAATAACTAGACGTGTTCAAGGAGGAACTACCATCTCCTAGTCATAACATGCTCAATATACTCTCATGGAGCCAATATTCCCTTTCATCAAAAGCATAACAAAGCATGTTCATCAATCATCTCATGAAGTCAAATATGCCATCATCATACTAAAATGCACAACAATATGAGGAACATGTAGATCATGAAAATTCATTTTTATAAAAAACAATAATTTTCTCAAGAACATGCATAACATGAGGAGGTCATGGAATTTTTTCTCTAAACATTCATGACTCCAAAACATAAAACAAGCCCCAAAAGGAACTTTTGGTCTCAAGCTAGAATAGGAATAGAAGAAATGGATGAGGATATCGGGACTCTCAATCAATTTTGCTATCTAAGCACATCATCTCCACCTTGGGGGTAAGCCCTTACTAAGACCTCAAATACTAGTCCTTTCAAACAAGCCTAAAGCATCATCAAAACTCATTATAACTTTACCGGGTTCTAAAACCAATAGAGGTCTAACAACCATGCATCCAAACCCTACCAAGGTTAACAAGAGTAACTCTATAGGACAAGGAAAAATCATGAGACACACATAACATCCAAGACTCCACAATCATGAAACGAGTCAAGGAGGACTTATCATATTTAGCTAGAGGAGGAATAAAAGGGAATACAAGGATATTGGGACATCTCATTGGCCCTTGGCATCCCAAATAGCATCCTCAACTAAAACCCTTACTAAAGTACCACTCCTTAACATTCTCATGGAAGCACTTCCTTAGTCTTCTATATCTTAACTTGCTGGTCTAAGATCCCAATTGGTATTTATAAATTAGAGAGGCTCTCATTAAGCAACTCTAGCTCGCAAGCAACCTTACCAACACCACTCAAGGTCTCATATGAGCCTACCAAACCGGGACTAAACTTCTTAAACTTACTATACCTCTTAAGGTGAGAATTTCGAGCCAATCCAAACCATGAACATCTAGAACACTCAACGACCTTGCCATCTAGGCACATTTTTTCTAATTCTAATGTCGGAGCAAGTCGTCACTCTACTTTTAACCTTTATCACATAAGGTGATTCTAAATCATTAAGAATTTACACTTCTATCCTCTTTTAATGCAGTCTACTCACTCAACATCTCTAGGCATCACTTAAACACCACTATTCATCAAACCCTCCAACACATCATAAATCTCATTATGGCTATGTTCGGTTCTACCAACAACACATATAACCATAATTAAACCCAAATATACTAAGGACAACATAATGTCCAACTTTTCAAGTCACAAAGACAAGTACTACCGGATTAGAAGTAAGGATGAAATACATATCGGGAGCAACATTAGGAGGACACTCTTGTTATCCTCTAGCTTGAAGAGCATTGGAACTTATTTTTTTCTTCTCTCTTTACCTAGCCATAAGTATCGGGCAATCTCTCATTTTGTGGTCACTTCCACCACAACCATAACAACCCTTCATGCCAGCTAGACACTTAACATCATGCCTTTTTCCACAGCTAACACAAGTAGGCCTAATCACATAAGATCCACTACCACTCATTCCTTGAGACTTAGGGGGTAGAAACCCTCTCTTGGTCAAACTTTGGGGGAACCTTGGAAGAGCTTTGACCATAGAATCTTTCTCGGAATGAATTATCATTATCAAATCTATACTTTTTTGTTCCTCTAAACCTCTCTTCAAGTTTCTCCTTTTCAAACCGTTCAGCATGAATCATAAGACGATCAATATTCATATCATTCTCAAGCATATCCATACTACATTCTTTTGCTATCAAGTCAGACATACCCGACACAAACTTACTCATCTTCATCCTAGGATCGGCCACTATGGATGGAGCTTATCTCGACAACCTAGTGAACACCCGAGCATACTCCTCAACACTCATCCTACCTTGACGAAGGTTAATAAACTCAAGTATCTTAGCCTCTATCATCTCTAAAGGGAAAAACTTATCAAGGAACCCATTCTTAAATCTTTTCCAATCTATGGGGCCTGCTTCTACCGGCCTCACCTCTTTCCATTGACTGAACCACATTAGAGCGACATTCTTCAATTGGTAAGCGTCCAAATCCACTTTCTCTACCGGAGTCACTCCTACGAAGTTCAACACCCTAGAGACCTTATCTATAAACTATAGAGGATCTTCTTTCATCTTTGATCCATAAAATTCCACAATTTATATCCCGACTTGAGTAAATAATTAAAAACCATTCATAATCTTCTCATTAGACACATACTCCCCTATAGGGACAATTGGAGTTTGGGGAGGAGCTTAGAGAGGAACCTCTTGCTCCTCATTGTCTTCCTCATTCCTTTCAACGTAAACCCTTGAAGTAGTCATGTCCTGAAAACCATAGGGCACACATTAGGAGAAAGACCTAATAAAGCTAAACTCTAGGGCACACCTTAGAGAATGAAGAAGTGAGGTTTTCCTAACATCCGATAGCCTCCTATTCATAAATGTGGCACGCTTCACATTTATGAACAAGACTCTACTAGACGTGGTTTGAGACATCCTAAAACTATCCCAAAATCTTGTGCTTTGATACCATATTTGTCACGACCCAAGGATACCCCCTAGATGTGAAACGGCGTACAAGACTCTGAAAAGTTTCATACAAGCCTCATAGCATATCATGACATAAGAACATAGAGAAAAATGCAGAAATTTAAAACTTTTCTTTACAATCGAAGTCTTTTATAAATTGAGAGAGTCTATAACACCATGTCTCAAACCATCTATAATGCTTGGATTAAAACTCTTGAATATAATCTTAGGGACATAGTCCTTACATAAGTCTAAAACATAAAAGAAAGACATAAAGGACATATGGTCAAGCCCTCGAATACTATGAGGACACACCAATCTTCTTCTTCTTGATCTACTATGGTCCTAACCACGACGGTAGAATTTGATATCTCCAAACCCTACACTTATAGAAAATGTAGAAATATTGGTTAGCACAAAAATGTACTAAGTATGGAAGCCATGCATAAAAATCCTTAAAACATGCAAAAAGGGACATATTAGTTGAAACCATGCTATATGCCACTTTTTAACATCATCTTTGAAATAGTTGGAGAATATATCTCATAAGACAAATCATGTACAATTCATGATAGCATAAATGATATCATCATAATCACAAGCATAGTCTCCAACATAAACATAATGCATACATCAATCTTCACAAGACATAGTTCACATATATAATTAAATACCAAGATCATCTCATCATAATTGAACTATCACATAAGCAACCCTAAGATATACTTGTGCAATGCATAGATAGGATCCCATAATACTATCTACACTAAGTATCACTTCTAGGCCACCATGATCATGCATAACATACCTTGACCTTATCCATAGCCAAGATTCATAGACAAGGAGACATTCATGTTCATATCTTGTAACAAGTAAAGTCACTCTTAGAAATAATCCATATCATGCATACATAAATTCATATATCTTCATGGCATAAGGAAACCACACCATAACCTTTTTATAAGTCTACTTGTGCAATGTATAGGTGAAGTCTCTTACCCCCACTCACACTATGTAAGCTCCTTAAGAAGTCATAAGTATAGTCCTACATTCGTTTGCTATCAAGTAGGACACACCTGACACAAACTTACTCATCTTCATCTTAGGATCTGCCACTATGGATGGAGTATATCTCGATAACCTAGTGAACACCCGAGCATACTCCTCAACACTCATCCTACCTTGGCGAATGTTAATAAACTCAAGTATCTTAGCCTCTATCATCTCTAAAGGGAAAAACTTATCAAGGAACCCATTCTTAAATCTTTTCCATTCCATAGGGCCCACTTCTACCGACCTCACCTCTTTCCATTAACTAAACTACATTAGAGCGACATCCTTCAATTGGTAAGCGTCCAAATCTTCCTTCTCTATCGGTGTCACTCCCATAAAGTTCAACACCCTAGAGACCTTATCTATAAACTCTAGAGGAGCTTCTTCCATCTTTGACCCATAAAATTCTAGAATTTCTATCCCAACTTGAGTAAATAATTAAAAACCATTCATAATCTTCTTATTTGACACATATTCCCTTATAGGGACAATTGGAGTTTGGGGAGGAGCTTGGAGAGGAACCTCTTTACCCCTTGATTGGCCGAGATTAGGCAGCCTACAAGTGCCATCCACGCCCCTAGACCTACGGACCGTGGGTGCATTGACACCCCATCCTGAAGGTCTGTGGATGGTGGCTGCAACTCCTCATCTAGTGGTCTTGACCAACGACAAAGCCCTACGGGGTGTGGATGGACCTACGCCCAGTAGGTCCTATCTGTAGGTCCTCATTTTTTTTTACAACTTTTTGGTTCTTGGATAGCTTTGGGGTTTAGGCTTTAGGGTCCTCTTCAAGGACCTTGGTTGGTCATTAGGGAGTCGAACCTTGATGTTTAACCCCTCATCCTAAGCTCGGGAACTCATTTTACAACATAAATCCCCACATCAAACTCAACAACATACTCTTAAGGCTCTAGTTTCACCTACTAGTTTTTCGAGGTGTTACATAAGCTTTATTATTTGGAAACCAAACAATTTTTTGTAAGTCGTGATGTCAAATTTTCTGAAACTATCTTCCTTTTTAGGTCAGTTACACCAACTTCGACCTCATTATCACCTCAATCCTCTTCTAGTATATTTGACAATTGATCCTCTCCACCATCTGTCATAAAATATATCTCATCTTCTCAACCTCCTTCTATCCATAGAGTAGAATCTCATGAACCTAGAATTATGGAGGACATCTTTAGCAATCCTACTCAATCAGATATTTTTTCTAGTAATCCTACCCAATTTGAAATTATTTCCAGTAATCCCACCCAATCTGAAAATACAACAAATGACAGTCTTGCGTATTCCAACCAACTCGTTCAAAATTCGACGTCTGATGAAACCCTTGAATCTGTTCCAGTCACTTCGGAGGATGTGGTTCCTTCCTCTTTTAAGACAATCTGCTCGTCTAAAAAAAACTCTTGAATGGCATAAAGACTACTTAATGGTAGCTCAAGCCAATCAATCTTCTGCTATGCCAAGTCCAACACCAAGTACTCGATATCCTCTTTCTCATTATCTTTCTAACTCTCGCATATCTTCAACACATTGAATTTTCTAGCTAACATTACAGGTCACACAAAACCTTCATCATATGCTCAGGTTGTTCTTGATCCACATTGGCGACAAGCCATGAATGCTGAATTAGAAGCATTAAAAGATAACACGACTTGGAGCTTAATTAGTTCCACTCCCTGTTGGTCAGAAACCCATTGGATGCAAATGGGTTTATAAAATAAAATACAAATCAGATGGAGAGATTGAGTGCTATAAGGCTTGTCATGTCGCAAATGGATATATTCAGATTGAGGGAATTGACTATCAAGAAACCTTTTCTCCTATAACAAAACTCACGATACTTCATTGTCTACTTACAGTTCTTTCTGCTAGAAATTAATTCGCTTATCAATTAGATGTCCAAAATGCTTATCTTCATAGAGCCCTACATGAAGAGGTGTACATGGAACCTCCACTAGGTCTGTGCCGACAGGAAGAGAAGATTGTATGTCCGCTTCACAAATCTTTGTATGGCCTTCAGTAAGCATCGAGAAATTGGTTTCTCAAATTTTCAGAAACTATTCGTAAAGCGGGTTTTCAACAATCAAATGATGATTATTCCATTTTCACCAAAGCAAAAGGTTCATCATTCACAACAATATTTATCTAGGTTGATGACATACTTCTCACATGAAATGATCTTCAAGAAATCGAATGTATCAAAAGGCTTCTTCTCAAACGCTTCCGCATTAAAGATCTTGTAGAGTTGAAGTATTTTTTAGGTATTGAGTTTCCTCGTTCAAAGAAGGGCATCTTTATGTCTCAGAGAATATATGCAGTAGCCATTTTGTAAGATTCAGGAATCTTAGGAGCAAGGCCTGAAAAGTTTCCAATGGAAAAAACTTTGTAGCTAGCTGCTACAGATGGAATTATACTGAATGATCCAACAAAATACAGAAGAATAGTTGGAAAATTGATTTATCTCACCATCAGAAGGCCTGACATTGTCTATTCTGTTCGGACACTTGGCCAATTTATGCATGAGCATAGAAAACCTCATTGGAATACTGTTGTGCGAATTCTCAAATATATCAAGGGTACCCATTAAAGATCTTGGAGAGTTGAAGTATTTTTTAGATATTGAGTTTTCTCATTCAAAGAAGGGAATCTTTATGTCTCAGAAAAAATATGCAATAGACATTTTGCAAGATTCAAGAATCTTAGGAGCAAGGCCTGAAAATTTTTCAATGGAACAAAATTTGAAGCTAGCTTCTATAGATGGAATTATACTGAATGATCCAACAAAATACAGAAGACTAGTTGGCAGATTAATTTATCTCACCATCACAAGGCCTGACATTGTCTATTCTGTTCGGACACTTTGCCAATTTATGCATAAGGCTAGAAAACCTCATTGGAATGCTGCTGTGCGAATTCTCAAATATATCAAGGGTACTCCAGGTCAAGGTTTGTTATTTCCTTCCACAAACAATCCTCTTTTAAAGTCCTTTTGTGATTCAGATTGAGGTAGTTGTCAAGCCACAAGAAGGTCTGTCACAGGATACTGTATTTTTCGTGGAAATTCACTTATCTCATGGAAATCAAAGAAGCAATTAGTTGTTTCTAGATCATCAGCAGAGGCGAAGTATCAAATTATGTCGAACACTTATTTAGAACTTACATGTTTAAGCTATATACTTCAATACTTAAGGGTCTCAAATGTAACTCCTGCAAAACTATTTTGTGACAATCAAGTTGCCTTACATATTGCAGCGAATGCAGTCTTTCATGAGCGAACAAAACATATTGAAATAGACTGTCACATAGTTAAATAAAAGTTTCAAGCAAAGCTGATAAGTCCTTCATATGTTCCTACGCACTTTCAATTAGCAGACAGATTTACAAAGGCTTTGGGAAAAGATTAAATTGTAACATTGCGCAACAAGTTGGAATTTCATGATATTCACTCTCCAACTTGAGGGGGAGTGTTGAGAAATACATATCTTGTACATATATTCTTGTATATTTAGTTTCCATATTAGTAGATCAAATCCCATTAATTGGGGATCACGATTTCTTACCTAAAAAGCTAGGCTAGATTGATTTGTATCAAGCTGTATATATATTAGATTGTGAATAAATTAAAGAAAATCACTTCAGCAAAATATATTGTTTTCTCTTCTTTTCCAAGACGCTAGTATAGTAAACGATAAAATAGAATTATTAAATCACAAGTAAGGGCAAGATGAGCAGAAAAAATAAGATAGCAATATGATTGCAACAAATGAATTGACATTTTTCCTTGTTACATAAAAATGAATTAACAATACAATTCAATAACTAAAATCAAAATTTATTAAATATCAACTTGTTTAATTGATTAACGTACGATAAAGTATGCTTTATTGAATATCACAAGAAGTAAAATCAAAGTTTACCAATAATCGAGGGAGCAAAAATATTATTATCTCTATTAATATTATTTCTTTTGAATTTTGGATATATATATATATATATATATATATCCATTAATAGAGATTAATACATTGCTAATTTGCAGAAGAAAGAGAGGAGAAGATATTTTGAGAGAACACAAAATTCACTGTTACATTGAATTGGCTCAGCTAACTATTACATTGAATTGGCTCAGCTAACTATTACATTCATGTAGCTGACTATTTATAGTTCAGCTTATACACATTCAACTAACTAACTAATTGTGTACAGCTGGACATTCTCTAACAAACTAACTGATTCACACCATATGGCTTGTACAGTGAACTTCACTAATCAACACTCTCCCTCAAGCTTATGGTTGAAACACATTATTCATTACAAGCTGACTCACTAACATATTGTGTTGTACCTTTTCTAGACCTTTAGTGAGCCCATCTGCAAGCTGGTCTTTAGTATTTATATGCTCAGTTTTCAACATCCCTTGACATATTCTTTCTCTAACAAAGTGGCAATCAATGTCAAAATATTTTGTTCTTTCATAAAAGAGAGGATTGGCAGCAATTTGAATAGCTGCCTTACTATCACATATCATTCTCACAGGTAGGTTTATCTTGACACCTAACTCTTTGTAAAGTCCTACCAACCAGGTTATTTTAGCTGCACATGCAACCATACTTCTGAACTCTGCTTCTCCTGAACTCTTTGACATAGTCTCTTGCTTCTTTGACTTCCAAGAGACAAGGCCTTATCCAAACTTTATTGCATAACCTGTAACTGACCTTCTAGTTTCAACACATGCTCCCCAGTCAGAATCACAATTGGCTGTTAGTTTACTGGTGTCTTCTGCTGGCATTAATAAGCCTAAACCAGGTGCCTATTTAATGTATCTCACAACTCTTAAAGTTGCCTCCATGTGTGAATTTTTAGGGAAATACATTAACTGACTCAACACTTGTACAGAGAATGCAAGATTAGGTCTAGTCATGGTAAGATACAAAATCTTCCCTACCAGTCTTTGGTACTTTGTAATGTTTGTGAGAATGGTATCACCTTTAGGAATTCCATTGTTAATGTGTTCACTATACTGTACAGAAGTGAGTTTCTGATTCATCTCAATTGGTGTGCAAGCTGGCTTTGCTCCCTCTAGCCCAAACTCAGATATTAACTCTAATGCATACTTTCTTTGAGACATGAGTATGCCTTTGTTGGACCTAGAAAACTCAATTCCTATAAAGAACTTTAGTTCACCTAGGTCCTTCATCTTGAATTTCTTTTGGATCTCTTGTCTGGTGTCACACAAGAGCTTCTGATTGCTTCCAGTAACTAGAAGATCATCCACATACATTAGTACTATCAGTGTATCACAGCCAACCAACCTTGTGAACAAAGAGTAATCATAGTGACTCTATTTGAACCCCATATCTACTAATGCTTATGTTAGCTTCATGTTCCATTGCCTTGGTGCTTACTTGAGTCCATATAGAGACTTGTGGAGTTTGCAGACCTTGTGAGTCTCCCCCTGTCTAGAAAAACCACTAGGAATAGTCATGTACACCTCCTCTAGTAGATCAACATTGATGAAAGCATTATGAACATCTATCTAATAGATGTACCAACTCCTAGAGGTTGCAAGAGCCACCACTGACCTGATTGTAACCATCTTAGCCACAGGACTAAAAGTTTCACCAAAATTAATTCCTTCAATCTGATTGAATCCCTTTGACACCAACCTTGCTTTGTATCTTTCTATTGCCCCTGAGGAGAGATACTTGATTTTATAAATCCATCCACAACCGATAGGTTTTTTCCAGGTGGGAGATCAACTATGTTTCATGTCTTATTACAATCTAATGCTGCTATTTCCAGTGCCTTTGCTTTTACCCATGCAAGGTCAGAAGCAACTTCATGAAATGATGTAGATTCACAGACAGCTGAGTAGGCCTTAAAAACCTGGTTGTAAGCTTGTGAAAAATGAGAGTAAGAGAGTTGATTAGTAATAGGGTAGGCACATGCATTGCCTTTGGATATAGTGACAAAATCATGCAGCCGTATAGGAGGTTTACTCGTCTAGTTGATCTTCTGGCAGGTTCAATTGCATTGGACACATTTGAAGTAGGCCATGTATGAAGGAGTGAAGATGGCACATCTGAGCTTATCTCAGAAACCTCAGTTGTGGCAGAGGGTAAAGTGACAGAGGCTTTACCCAAAGGGCCAGCATATGTTAGTACTGCTTCTAGGACTGGAAATATGGGATTAGAAGATGCTTGGAGATCTTTAAATGAATATAGATGTTCATGAAATACTACATGTCTGCTCACAAAGAAGGAGTGAGCATGAATATCATATAAAATGTAACTTTTTTGAGTTGAAGAATACCCCATGAAGACAACAAGAATTGTTTTATAGGCAAACTTATCCAAGACTTTTGGACAGGTAGCATAACACAAACACCCAAATAATTTGATATGAGTTAAGAAAGGAGGATGGAGGTATAGTTTTTCAAATGAGGACTTGAAACCAAGGAATTTGGAAGGAAGACTATTCAGAATATAAATAGTTGTAGACACACACTCACCCCAAAACTTAAGTGGAATACAAGCTTGGAACCTGATAGCCCTGGCAACATTCAGTATGGTCCTATGTTTTCTCTTAACCACCCCATTTTGTTGTGGGGTGTACAGACAAGTGGTTTGATAAACAATACCAAGTTCACATATTCATGTTTTAACTCATGACTGAAAAACTCACAACCATTATCAGTTCTTAGAACCTTAACTTTAGTAGAGAACACATTTTCAACTTGTGTGAGAAACTGTTTGAGAACAACAATAGTGTCAGCCTTAGATGCAATTAAGAATACCCAAGTGTACTTGTTGTAATCATCTACAATAGTCACGAAAAATCTTTTTCCATTATGAGTGGGTACTATATATGGTCCCCAGATATATCAATGTAGCAATTCAAAGGCAAATTTGGACATCTTAGTGCTTACGTGAAAGGGAAGTTTTGTGTACTTTGCTAAAGGACACACTGTACAATGAGTGTGATCCTTGTTTTGTAACAAGCTAAGAAACTCATGTCTTTTTATTACATCAATAGTTGCATGACCTAACTTCTTGTGCCATACATCAATCAGACTTAGACATAGAATCGGACATAGACTCATCACTAGCAGGACTTCTACTACTATTATTAACCATCTTCTTTGGAGCTTGATGTGATCCTCCTTACCAATCCCCTTCACCAGACAAGTTGAGAGATCCTGGAGGATACAGAAGTCAGGAAAGAAGTCTACCATGTAGTTAAGTTCCTTAGTGAGTTTAAACACTGACAATAAATTCACTTTAAAGTCAAGTAAGAATAGAACATTGGAGATAGTTTGATTAGTACATATACTAGTTGTACCAATATAAGACACTGAAATTGTATTTCCATTTGGCAAGTGTACTCTACTTTCTGAGTTAGCAGGTGTTTCTATACTTGTAGCTAGTGTGTTAAGTTGGGAGGTGATGAGATGAGTATCTCCAGTGTCTACTATCAATTCACCAGCATCACATGCACATAAAAAAGCTTTAAAAGGAATACATGCATTCACAAAAGCCACTCTAGCAGGAGGAGCAACTGTAGTTTCACCACCAGACCTGGATAACAGTTGCAGGATTTAATGATACTGATCCTGAGTAAAGAGAGCTCCAGAATGCTGAACTGTAGTTGACTGAACTCTTGGTTCAATGCTTTGGGATAGTTCAACTTGATTGGCAAAGCTCCCTAAGGATTGACCTTTCCTTTTAGACTTAAAATCAACTGGATATCAAACTATCTTGTAACACTGATCTTTGGAATGACCTTTGCAGCCACAATGATCACATTTCACTAATGACCTCCTTTCCTTGTAACTTACAGAAGTGCTAGCACCACCATTAGAACCTCCACTTGTAATTGACGAACTTCCCTTGAAAGAGCTAGATCCATGAGTGTACGTAGGACCTCTATGACTGTATAAAGTTGTGCCATCAATTGCACCAGCTCCTGAACTAGTTGAAGTAAAGGAGACCAAATTCCTCTGACTTTTTTTATCCATAAGAAGTGCATAGGCTTTATTTAGTGTAGGAATTGGATTCATCATGAGGATTTGGCTTCAGGGAAGAGAATATGACTCATTCAAGCCTATTAAGAACTGTAATAACCTTTGGTACTCACAATGTTCTCCAAATTTCATTGATTCTAGACAAGTACATGAAGGACATGGCATGAGTACATCATACTCAGCCTAGAGATCTCTTAGTTTCGAGAAGTAGTCAGCAATTGGCATTGTTCCTTGTGAGAGAGTGTGAATATCCCTATGGAGATGGAAGATTCTAGATCCATTCACAGTGTCGAACCTCTCTCTCATATCAAACCATATTTTGCGAGCATCAGAAACATACACAACAGGAGCTCAGCAGTCCAGGTCGAACTGCATTCATAATCCAGGATAACATCACAGTGTTGCATTTCTCCCATTGATCATGCAACACTGGTTCGAACATAGATTTTGGGAAATGACCAACTACAAACCCTAAGACTACATATTGTATGTGGTTACTTCATCTCCTCTTTTAAGACAATCTGCTCGTCTAAAAAAAACTCTTGAATGACATAAAAACTACTTATTGCCAGCTCAAGCCAATCAATCTTCTGTTATGCCAAGTCCAACATCAGGTACTCAATATCCTCTTTCTCATTATCTTTCTTACTCTCGTATATCTTCAGCACATTGCATTTTCTATCTAACATTACAGGTCACAAAAAACCTTCATCATATGCTCAGGCTGTTCTTGATCCACATTGGCGACAAGCCATGAATGCTGAATTAGAAGCATTAAAAGATAACAAGACTTGGAGTTTAATTAGTTCCACTCCCTATTGGTTAGAAACCCATTGGATGCAAATGGGTTTATAAAATAAAATACAAATTAGATGGAACGATTGAGTGTTATAAAGCTCGTCTTGTCGCAAAGGGATATACTCAGATTGGGGGAATCGACTATCCAGAAACCTTTTCTCCTACAACAAAACTCACGACACTTCATTGTCTACTTACAGTTCTTTCTGCTAGAAATTGGTTCGCTTATCAATTGGATGTCCAAAATGCTTTTCTTCATGGAGCCCTACATGAAGAGGTGTACTTGGAACCTCCATCAGGTCTGCGCTGACAGGGGGAGAACAATGTATGTCGGCTTCACAAATCTTTGTATGGCCTTAAGCAAGCATCGAGAAATTGATTTCTCACATTTTCAGAAGCTACTCGTAAAGCTGGTTTTCAACAATCAAATGTTGATTATTCCCTTTTCACCAAGGCGAAAGGTTCATCATTCACAACAATACTTATTTATGTTGATGACATACTTCTCACAGGAAATGATCTTCAATAAATTGAATGCATCAAAAGGCTTCTTCTCAAACGCTTCTATAACACCCCAGGAATTTTTTGAGCTAAGACTTGAATCATCCTTCGTTGTGAGTAGGATTTTATAGAGGAATTACAATTTCTTAAGTTTTAAGTTCACTATATGTATCACCTTGAGTTCGAGAAAGAACTAAATTGGAAATAGCAAACATCTGAAATTTGGAGAGTTAAGTTAAGTATGAGTTATGGGTCAACTTCAAACGACCATAACTCCTAGATCAGGATGAGTTAGGTGTGATACCAGATACCGTAGGAAATTTCTTTGAATTATCTTTCCAACGCCACTGAGTTTACTAAGTTTCAAGTTCGTATAAGGGAGATATGTCCATTTGAAGTTGGGTTGTCTAGATAAGGAAAGTCAAAATCGGATTTTAGAGGGCTATTTTGGTCTGTTTCTTACCAATCAGCTTTAATTCTTTTTTAGTTATATTTTAAGGGTCTAATCCTATTAGGTTCAGTTTTATAATTCTAAAATACACCTAGGGTTTTAGTTGAGAGCTCAAGAAGAGAAAAGAAGAGAAAAAGGGAGAAAAGAGGAGAGGATCAAGCGTTCGTCGAGATTCTTGCGTGTTGTAGCGGAATTTCACCATGGTTTTGATCCATAAGAGGTATGTAAGCTATCATAGTGTTGATTTTGTTCACCCACACGCCAAACATGTTATTTTTAGCGCAAATTTTATTCTTGAAGTTGAAAGATTTGAGTTCTTGATGAGTTCTTGATAGGTGTTCTTGAAGTTCTTTCTAAATCTTGTTGTGTTGGATTTTGATGATTTTCTTGAGATTAAAGTGAGTTTTTTTAGGACTGTATTGATTATATTAGAGTGTACTTATGTTAAGTAATCAATTCTAAGTGATTGGGGAAGAAACCATTCGATTCTAGGCAAATTAGGGTGAGAAAACGAGCAAAAAAATTTGTCGCATTTTCTGGGTTGGGGACTGACGGATGCGCCAGCCAGAGCACCCCAAACCCTCCTCTGAAGTTTAGGGGAAGGTGCCCCGCGCCACCCATAGCGCCAGGGTCGCCTGCCCCATCCAGTTTGTCGTTGGTTACCCCGTTTGAGTTCGTTTAAAATGCACCTTCACTCTTTTTCGATTCTAACTAATCTAAGATACTTATAAACACATATAAATCATTCATAATATGATCATAACCTTGAATTCATAATTCAAATTCAAGGTAGAGCTAATATTTAAGTTTTGAGAGTTCTTTCAAACATTCTAAGAAAGTCCCGTCGAGCCTTTTTGAGGAGTCTTCTACAACTTCTAGTAACTTGTTTCAAGACTCAAGTAAGTGAGAATGAGAGTGAGGAGAATGTATTCATGAGTCTACTTTGTCATCACGAGATCTTTCATATCATGAACCATAACTCTTGAATTCATAATTCACATTCAAGAGAGAGTTAAGAGTAGAGTTTAAGAAAGTCTTTTAGTTCAATTGTGAATCCTTTGAGATCAACTATTGATTTGAACTAAGTTTTGAGGAAGTAAGTATGAGAATGAGAAGAGTTGTACATGAGTTCCTTATTGATATTTTGACCCTTGAGTCGAGTCGTCATGCCCATAAACTCCGCATGCACGTCGTAAATTGAGCATCATTCAGAGAAGTGGTATCTTCAAGTTCTAAGCCTTTAAGTGTGGAGTTCCTAATCCCTTTTGAGAAGTATCTTTGAGTCAATAAGTTCAGTAGTCCATGCTCATAATTCCGCATGAACTCTGAGTTGGGCATTCTTGAAATGAGTAGTATCATTGAAGTTCTTGAGTTCCAAGTATTTGAGTTCTATCTATGGTTATTGAAAACTTTGCATTGAGTAGTTCATGTCCATAATTCGGCATGAACCATGTTTTAAGAATTCTTTTACAAACATTTTAACTTTGTTTTAAGACTTAAGTTTTGAAGTTAAGCAAAGAGTAAAGCTATGGTTTGAAGTTCTTTTCTTCAAAGAGATATA
>JAJOOS010080006.1:0-55314 GCA_029582725.1 Solanum chiquidenum | reverse complement strand
AAGGTACTCTTCTTGCACTTGCGGAATCTGTTGTGCTGATTTCGCAAGGTGAAGAGAACATTCATCTAGCTCAATCACTTGCTAGATGTTCTTCCCAACATTTCACCAGAATTTCGGGAGAGAGTTGTTCTTCCCAACTTTCAGTTGAACTTAAAAGAGTCATTTGATAAGGAGAATTACCTTGAGCAGCATAAGTTGCCACGTTTCCGCACCTCGTGGTAAGTAAGATTTGACTTCCTTTGTAATCAGATCCCAAGCATTGGTGCTCCATAAGTATCTGCGTCTTTTTGAATTCTGCTGCTATTTGTGAAGAGAATTTCGAGTGTCAGAAGAGAGCCATATCTCTCTTTTTGCCTTTCCCTACATATCTCCTAAACAATTGAGACTAATATCTCTTTTTTGAAATGACAAGTGCCACAAGAGTTTCATCATATTCCCACACACACAACAACTACTCCCATCCACTTATAGAAGTAGACATGGTATCCACCTAATAGAAGATTAAACTAGCTAGTATATAATCAATCAAAAATGAATTTTAACATCAATAGTAATGTACAAACAGAGCAACTGAAAGGTGCTTCACAGACATTTGCAAGTTAAGACAAAGAGGTAGTATATAAAATACCTCTTGCAACACCACAAAGCTCGATTTTTGTCCTCTAAAGTGGGAATGACTTATTTGTCTTTCAAAGTAGAACCAAACCATTGGTGGAAATGAAGTCAACTACTTAGTTTATCCTTCAAACGAAGGATGGTGTATTATTATCTCATCTTTTAAGTTTTTTAATACTATATTTTTAAAATATATAAAACTACTAGTTTTTAAATTTTAATTTAATTATATAAAAACTTTACAATGCTAATACTTTTTTTTAGGAATTTTCAATGTAACACGTTTGAAAATTCTAAAAGATTAAAGCAAAAACAAAAGAAAAATTAATTGAAACGTCAAAAATGATACCGATAACCACTTGAAGAAGTGTTACTCTAAAATAAGATATAAGATTTAAATTTTTATCTTCACTTCCAACCAATATCGTGATACTTTGATGTTGATTCACACCTCTATTTAAGTATTATTTTCAAACTATAACACTATTATATATGATCTGCACCCATGTTATTTGTCCTCCAAAGTGTTACGGAACCATTCTTGATAATGAAGTTACTCAAGTTATTTATCCTCCCAAGAACTCTTTGTAAAAATAAAGTCACTTTTGATACGGAGTTATTTATCCTCTAAAGTATGACTGAATCATCCATCAAAATAAAGTCACTTTTGATATTGCGTTATTTATTATTCAAACTTCAAATTAGAATTTTTTGATATAAATGTAAATGCTTTATTGTTAAAGTGTGTACCACATACAATAAAAAGGAAAAAAATAAATCCTACATATATTCTCACGGGGTATTCACTTTCCTCTTGTGCATGTTTACCGTAATTATCTCACATATAAATGATCCTCTTGTATACATGTTTTTTCCATTTACGATTACATAGAACTTAAAGTCATACTTTATTATTCAAATTTTTATATAATTGCTTGAATTATCAATTCTAAAATATAATAAAGAAAAAGAATTCAGTTTCGAATTTTAGTTTTTTTTTTCACAAAATAGTAATAGAAAATAAGAAAATGTTTGAATGGAGGGCGCAAAAAAAAAACCCAAAAGGATCGATACACAATCAGTCGATTTGTTATTTATCATTTGCACCGTGTTCTTTTTTTTTATGTTATTTGATAGGATTAAAAAATATGTGAGATATTCTTTTCTTGATGAATAACAATGACGTCATAATGAACTATTCACGAAAGGATGACGATTGACATAACAAGTGTCACACATGCAAATCTTATTCATGCATGTGAGATACTTGTTGGTCATGCAAATATCATTCATGCATGTGCAACATGTGTCTTTTGTAGCGTATTATACACAACTACACATATTACACATATCGACACACATTTCTCAACCACTTTATTGAGTATAAACACCTCCTAATTATAAAATAATTATTTAATTCTTCACTTTTCATCAAAGTAAAAAAAAAATTACTTATTTATCTTTAAAATTATACCACCCTTAATCAATATTCTGTAGTTAGATTTTTCACTTATTATCTTCAATTTAATCACGTGAAACATAGAGTAACCAATAAACTCCAAAAATCTTCCTAAATTTACTCATCAGAACCTTTTCATTTTAATTAATTATACATTGACTAGACAGCCTCTCTTGGGAATTGCGACAGTGTTTGACCAGTTAATTAATTAATTAATCTTTGTTCTTATAATATATGATGATTAATTATAGGCAGCCTTTTGATTAATGAGAATATATATGTATGACACTTTTTACATAAAAAAAACTAAAGATATAATTAATTAAACATTAAATATCTTTGACGGAATACATTGATTATTCCTTCAACTTAGATTCAATTAATTGAACATTAAATATTTTTGACAGAATACACTAATAACCCCTTTAACTTTCATGGTATTTTATACATTCAAATAGATATTTTTAATTCAAATTTAAATTTTTTTTATTTATATTCTCAGATATCCATTACGTGATAAATTGAATCATCAATAACAAGATACTCAATATAATTTCATAGACAACTAATTCAAACTTGTTAGAACTGAGATTGATAGATACAATTAAAGAATATAACATATTTCAAGTGGTTACTATGCGCTTGTAAAATGCACACATAATTTTTTTTAAAAATATTTTATGACATAGTTAAATGCTTAATGATAATAGATCTTAATTAAAGGGTCTGAAATGAAATTTACATATAAATATAAGGACTGTCGATATATTCCGTCTAGATATTTCATCAAAAAGGATTGCAATCGAATATATCAATAATTGAGGGACCAAAAATGTACAGTAGTGAAAAGTTTCCTTTGTAAAAGCAAAAAACACAGAGGGCATCTCGTCCAGTGTTGAAGCGTTAAACTCCAAATATGGGAATCTCTCTTATGCTTTAAAACCACACAAGAATCTCTCATAAATCTCTTCTTCATCAATTTTCTCTAAAATCTCCGGTACATATATCTTATACTTTCTTTTTTCACTTTGTAAACAGAGAAAAAACTTAATTTTTGGTTTTTGAATTAGCTGAAATGGTGGATTTTTGCCCCAAATTCTTAACTTTTCGTTGTTTATGGGCTTTTGGGTAATGTAGGATATCTGATATAGATCAAAATTGATTGTTGCATTGATCACCGAAAAATTTCAGGTAAGTTTTATGGTTTTGAATTTTTTTGGTGTTTTCTTACTTGTAATAAGTTATGAAAATCGCAAAGAACTCATTTTTATTTGCATGGAGTTTATTGGGTGCAATTGAAGATTTTATTTCAAAATTGATAGGCGAAAAACATGACCTAGCTAATCTCCAGTTGCAGAAATTGACTCCAGAGAGAAAAAATGCACTAAAATTCTTGTTAAATGTTTTGTCTTCCATTTGATTTGGACTTCTATTGTATGAATTGCATATTTCCAGTATTGGTTTGGGAAAATGACAAAAGTACCTTTCTGCAAAGAAGGGAGAAGGGGAAGGCACCTAGTGCTGCATTTCTTGAGCTGTTTTTGCAGCTAATACTTTATGGACTTTCAGAAAATGATATATGTTAAAACACAACTAGAAAAAACCTTTACTTTATTTGAATCTACTTTCTCCAAAGCCTCTTTCTTTGTTTAAGTGTTTCCATAACCATTTCATAATTAAACTCTGATTATGGAGCTTCTTACTCCATCCTCACTAGTGCCCACTTGTGGGATTACACCGGGTATGTTGTTGTTGTTGTTGATGTTGTTGTATTCCACCTCGTTGTTTATTTAGCATAACTGATTCCCATTTGATTAGTTGGATCTTTTTCTCGTTATCTTTCCACGAAAAAGTTTCTTCTAGTCTGATACAACTTCTTGATCACCTATTTCTCTTCTTGCACTTTTTCAATTACCCCCTACCAAATCATTTGCAACGTGCAACTACTAACTAGGAGCATTCCCAATTTTTTGGTCGTAGGAGTACTAACTTGACACCTCAGATTTTCGACCAACTCCTGTAGATTCTGTACATTCACTGGATAGATGCAGCTCTTTATCAAGTTAGTACCTAGTCCTGATACCATCTTAAAAACCAGTAGAATCACCCTCAGGTACCTTAATTGTTGTTTCTCAGCCTCACACATGAAAATTGTACATGTGAGATTTGAATAGGTGTCAATTGTGAGTTGCCCACTGTAAAATTGTTATCCACCTGTAGGAAATAGCCTTATTCAACATTTGTTACCTCCATCACCAAAATAAAAAGGAAAGGCGAAAGCGGTTCACCTTGCGCTAAATCTCTTTGCACATGGAAGAAATCTGAAGGAGTGCCATTTATTAAAACTTTTGTTTTTGAGTTTTCGGTGTGAGATTTGATGGGCCAACTTTTGCTTTGATGATTGCTCCATCCTATGTGGAGCTTTAATGGCAGTATTTCACGTTTCCCTTCTTGTGTTTTGTAGGGTGCTGATTTATTCTTCTTGCTAAACAATTTGGAGTTCTTTTTCAGGCTTACCTTGAGAAATGGTAAATTTATCTTGTTTCTCGATTCTCTAATAGTGTGCATTTGGTCTTATATATCAGAAAAGAAAGTATATGGTCTCTTTAATCATAGTTTTCATAAATGGAGGAAAAGCATCTATACTTTGTTTGAATGTCTTGTTTCTATACTGTGCAGGACAAAAATCTTTCTGGAGAAGATAATGATGACATTGACTGGGATACTGAAGACGAACTTGAAATACAGGACACAGTATTTTCCTCATGCACGGATTTAAGAACTACTGGGCAGCATGTTGTTTGTTGCGATGGGGAGGTAAATGCTTCAATTCTATATTAATACTTAATGATATTTCTTGTCAAGGACATCTTTTTGGAACCAAAAAGAAAAGAAGAAGATAGTTCATAACATTGCATCTCAACTTGGTCTGTTTTGGTCTTCTCTTACCTGAAGGCGAGCTTGTCATCAGTACCCTTCCGGTCCAAGTTCATTCAGCAGTTTGTAGTGATGGGATTTCCTGAAGAATCTATTGCAAAAGCAATAGAGCAAAACGGTATTTGAATTTTCCAAGTCTTTATACAACTAAAATTTTGATTTTTCAACTATGGTATTTATGTTATTTGACTTGAGACGCAGGAGAAAATTCAGATTTGGTGCTGGATTCTCTTTTGACTTTCAAGGTGCGTAATGTTTGCCTCATTGTTTTGCAAACTGCTCATTTTAGACTTCGTAACAGGATGTTTGAGAGAATGAAGAAATTCTTGTTCAATGCACCCATCCTTTGGCAACCACTTACTCTTCTAATTGGTGCCTATATATGCCACCACTTGCCTAAGATGGTCTAGCGACACATGTTTACTTGTTCAGAGTAAAATCTAGATCAATCAAGGTTTTAAATGGAGATGATGACTCCTATTAGGATCCAGTAAGAGATTGTGAGATGTGAATGCTGGATTCCTAGGTGTTGACTGTGCGATCAATGATGCTAATTGTTCTTTTTCTGATCTGCACAGTTTTGATAGCAAGCTTGAATTGTGTTAAGAATATGCATGAGTTTTATCTCTCTCCATTGTAATGACGATTTTCTTCTGTCCTTTCATTTTTTTTCTCAAGTAATGGCCCTCTAATACCAGCAAACCCCTCTATCTCCAAAAAAAAGAAGAGAATAATCTTTGTTTTTGCAGGCCCTTGATGACTCTCCTGAAGAACAGCCCAGTGTTATCCCTCTGCTAGAACCCTCCATTAGTTCTGATGATAGCGCTTCTGAATACAACGAGAACGTTTTGGTTGATGTTAAAGAGGAAGATAGTTGGTCTTCTGACTCAGACAACTATATAGTATGTTATCCTCAGCCATACACCATTCTCCATTTTTCTTTTCAATGTCTAACTGTGACATAGAAGTTAGTGAATCTGGTTTCTCTTTGTTCAAAAAAATACATTTATTCATTTTTCTGATCAAGCACTTCTTTTAATCTCTGCAACACATTATTTATGTTATTCGATGTGGTGATTGGTATTTTTGAATACCCGTGGATTCTTCTCATACTAGATTTTATGACTAATATGAGGTGGTTTAGTTTTACAAATTTGTGGTGAAGTACCAACAAAATTAAGGGTATCTGTGATTTTCAATAGTTATCTTTGACAGTCGTCAGGCTCTTCCTGTTGGAGGAAACACGGGATAATTCCTTCTTTTTCCTTTTTTGATTTGATATTTGTGGGGACAAAGAAGTGGTTTGTTTGGATATAATCTCTACAAATGAAGAAATAGTCACCTGTAAAGGTAGTGCTGAAAGTTGGACGAGTGATTCAAAATTATTCTTAGCTGCTCACTATTTTTTGGGGCTTAAAGGACATTTTTCTCCATATATTTATGCATCAACTAATACTTCTTTTTAGCATTTAAGATATTGCTGGTCCTGAATCCTGTTATTAGTTTTCTGGGCACAACTATGTAAGGCTTTTCTGACATTTTCCTTTTAAAATGTGTGGTAGAATTCTGTTAAGCAGTGCTACTTGAATGACGAGGGCAGTTCTTTGTCTGAAAAAGAAAAGATGTTATTATTCCTGGCAAATATGGGATATCCAGCGGAAGAGGCCTCCGTAGCTATGGATAGATGTGGTAAGTATATTATTTGTCCTCTACATTACTAATGTTAGCTAAATCTTTTAGTTGATTTGACAATTAGAGGGTGTTTGGATTAACTTATTTTTAGTAGTTTTTTTACTTTTAAGCTCTTTTATTTTTGGACGTGTTTGGGAAAGACTAAAAGTGCTTTTGAGCACTTACTTTTAGACCAAAAAAGTACCAAAGAAAGCTAAATGTCAAAAGTTGGGTAGGACCAACTTATAACTTTTAGCTTTTAGCATTTAGCTTATAAGCTACTTACAAAAAGTTAATTCAAACACTCCCTTAGTTTGGCTTTTGATATATATTAATCATGCCAAGGTTTTATCACTGACCGAAGAAATCTTATTCATGCAAGTTCTGTTTGAGGTTACCAATTTGAAGTTTTGGGTAACGTTGTGCCAATGTTGTTGTATTTCAAACAAAATCTGCTTATTGACGCTGCAACATTTCTGAACATCTTTTTAGAATTGCAACTCCTATTTTTTTTAATTTCATTTCCAGGTAATTAATATCCTATTCACAACTTTCTAGGTCCAAAAGCATCACTCCCTGAATTGGTAGATTTTATTTGTGCTGCTCAAATGTCAAGAGCGGAAGATCCCTATCTGCTAGAAGATGTGAAGGTAAACTTTCCCCTCACAGTATTTTGAAATGGACTCAAGTGAGCTAACAATTTATTCAAATTTGTTTGCATTTATAATTGCAAATTAGCAATACCATTATTCATAGAATTGATGCCTCCTTCCCATTGTGACAGCCAAACCTGAAGGATATATTGAATGATTGTGGTGGATACAAAAAGAGGAAGATGTACAATGAATTGTGCAAACGGAAAAAGCCAAGGGAGATTTCTGCTGAAGAGCCAATTCGATTGCCCAAACCGATGATTGGCTTTGGAATTCCTACCGAATCAGTTCCAAGAATGGTTCAAAGAATTCTTCCCGAGAAAACCATTGGCCCGCCTTATTTCTATTATGAAAATGTCGCCCTGGCTCCAAAGGGTGTGTGGGACACCATTAAGAGGCATTTGTATGAGATTGAGCCCGAGTTTGTTGACTCGAAGTACTTCTCCGCAACTGCAAGAAAAAGAGGATATCTTCATAATCTGCCGATTGGAAACAGATTTCCTTTGTTTCCACTTCCCCCACGGACCATTCATGAGGCACTTCCCCTTTCGAAGAGATGGTGGCCATCTTGGGATACTAGAACAAAGTTGAACTGTTTACAAACAGCCATTGGGAGTGCAAGGTTGACGGATAAGATCAGGAAAGCTGTCGAGAAGTATGATGGTGAGCCACCTATGGAAATACAGAAGTATGTACTTTATCATTGCAAGAAGTGGAATTTGGTCTGGGTAGGAAGAAACAAAGTTGCCCCTTTGGAGCCTGATGAAGTTGAAATGCTATTGGGGTTCCCAAAGAATCACACAAGGGGAGGAGGTATAAGTAGGACGGACAGATACAAGTCACTTGGTAACTCTTTCCAGGTTAGCCTAAACCTTCTTTCTTTTGATGTTCACTGCATATATTCAAGTCTTATTTTCTTCTCCCTTTACCTTTTTCCCATAATCTTGGGTTTGCAGAATATAGTGAAACAACTCTTTTATTGATTGATGCAATCTCTTTTCTTCGTTGGAGTAATTTTAAACATGATGCTTGTATCAATATTTGTATTAGGTTGACACAGTGGCGTACCATTTATCAGTGTTGAGAGACTTGTTTCCAAATGGAATCAATGTCTTATCACTCTTCTCTGGCATTGGTGGTGCTGAAGTTGCTCTCTACCGTCTCGGTGTTCCACTCAATAATGTGGTTTCAGTTGAAAAGTCTGAAGTGAACAGGAATATTGTGAGAAGCTGGTGGGAGCAAACAAATCAGAGGGGGAATCTCATACATTTTGACGATGTGCAGCTGCTGAGCAGAGATCGCTTGAAGAAATTAATAGAATCACTTGGAGGATTTGATTTAGTGATTGGTGGAAGCCCATGCAACAACCTTGCAGGCAGTAACAGGGTGAGCAGGGATGGGCTTGAAGGCAAAGAGTCTTCTCTGTTTTTTGATTATGTTCGGATATTGGATGATGTCAAGTCCATAATGTCTAGACATAGATGATACTCTCTCTGATTTAGATATCCTATTCCTTTTTCTTAACCTTGCCTAGGCTAAGGTTATTCTTAGTAGGGTGAAATCAAACTAGATACTAATTGCAATTATGAAACTGATGAAATTTTCGTGGTTGATGAAGTAATGTTATTGTTTCTGGTTCAGTTTTTTCCAGAACCAGGTTTCTAGAGAATATATAAGTGTATATCACTTCATCCTTTCTATTATACAAGCTTAATTGCTCTAGGGTAATTCCAATGGCCTATCAAACCCCAATTACAGTAATTATCAAACCCCAATTACATTCACAAGACTTGCCTCATTTATTTTGGTGTTTCTACGGTCATGAAACTTGAACTCATGAATCTGATTTTGTGTATATTAGTGCATGTTTTCTGAATTTGGTTGACGACTCCGATTCACATAGAATTTGGTGGGTTTATCGGGAGCCAGTTTGGATGACCACTACTCACCAATCACCATGTTTGACATGAGTAACCTCATTTATTATGTCGTTTCAGGTTCATGAAATTGATGACTTTTTGTGTGTATTATTAGTATATTCAGCTTTTGTTGACGGCTTCAATTTGCATGAAATTTACTAGTTTCAACAATAATGGTTTGGTGACCAATACTCACCATGTTTGACATGACTAGCGTAGTTTATTGTTTAAACAAGAGCATCTAGACTTGTATAAATACATTTTAGAGTGAGTTATGATCTCCTTAAAGCAGAATAACTCTTGAGATGATCTAAAGAATTACTATACCTAGACTGAATATTCCATAAATGATCTAAAGAATTACTATACCTAGACTGAATATATCATGGATACATATTCAATGATCATAATTCAGTTTTCAATAAACAGAAATGGAAAATCGTTAATACAAGGGAGAAAAAAAAATAAAAAAAATCTTTAATCAACAGGAATGGGTAAAATCAAGGACCTAAATGATTCACCATGTAGGCAGAAATATAATTCAGGCACACAGCAAAGTCAGTAGTGGCAACTGGCAAAGGGGACAACTCACCCATTAAATGTACAAGAAAAAAATGGACAACATTTCGGAGGCCACTAACAACTTGGACAGTTACAAAGAATCCGTTCTTACAAATTGCACAAACATATTTGAGTAATCAAAAACAGAAATATTATGAGAGCTGAATATGGTAGCAGTTCAAAATCATCCGGAGAATAGTTATACAGTTTCGTTCTATAAATAGTTGCTCGTTTACCAATTGAAGTTGTGGCAAAAATTTTAGGATATAGCTGTGCCAGCCTTAAATAAACTCACTCCTCAGATCGGAATGTCCAGCATGTTCAACAGAACTAGCTAGCCTGCTGCTGCAAGCATAAAAGACATCTCAAGCATGATTTTCCTGCATGTGCCTTTTGTGGTCCCTCTCAGAATAATCAAGCCTCCCGGGCCTGTTTCTATCATCTGGAAAATACTCATGTCGCTTTCCCTCCATCGGTTTGTCTGAGGGGCTACTTGCCTTTCTCTTCCTACTGTTTGACTTTGGTGACCGATAACCCTTGTCAGCATCATCATATGGTTCCAGTTCCCCTTCTTCGACATAGTCAAGCTCTTCTCCACGTGAAGACTTCCACTTTGACCCTTGGTGATGTCCATCCCCAGCCTCATCTTGAAGCTTTGTGTGGTATGTGTTCTCATGCTCTGGCCTGTTTGAAGGCTTAGACCAGCTTTCCTTTCTTTCCCGCTTGTTTTTCTCGTTCCCAGCTGACAGTTCTATTCCATCCTCCAATTCTCTCTCAATGAGATCATCGTCATCCATAACATCAGTTTTCTTGGTTACATCCCCTTGAGACTTCCTGCGTTTCTCCAATGCTGCCTTGACCTTGTTCTCGACAGCTGCTTTGACCTTGTCTTTATCTATCTTTCTAACTTCTTGTGGTGACTGGCCAACTGCACCATCCATGTTCTCCAGGGCTCTACCATGGTACTTTTCCTTTGATTCCCCTTTATGCCTTGGTTCAGTTTTCCTAGTGTTCCCTTCCTGATCATCTTCAGTGTTGCTCTCAGAACCATACCTTGATCTACTTTGTACCTCTGCAGTACTACCCTGATAAGACACCTGCTCTCTTTCATGGGTCTGTCTATCATTCATCTCACCATCCCCAATACCGTCTGAAAAGTTATGTTCAGCACTTCCATAGTCATTATTGCTATTTTGAGCTGTCCTTGTAAGGCCACTGTGATTATCAGCATACGGTTGATCAGGAGTTTCCCTAGAGGATGCAGGATTGGAGCTTCCTGCATTTGTATTAGCACCTCCACCCAGGGAGTTGCTGTTATTTGCACCATGCTCTTCCTGTGCGGCTGAAGATTTTCCAGAAGGCCTTTGATTTCCACCAGCACTTCCTTCTGCTTCACTAGCCTGAGGTGGTACTCTATTTTGCTCATACAATTCTAGCATTTGATTGCTCACCTCTGCAAGGGTAAGGAATACAAGTAAGATAGAGAAGATCTATTGCATGACTGTTTGTACTCAACACTCCCTCCCGCCCAATCAAAATTTAGTCCTCAATTAGAAAAAAATAATCAAAAGGCTCATTTCAGAACATTTCCATGTACTGATGTGGCAATCCTTGAAAGTAAACCAGACTGGGTTTATCCAATACCACAAATTTCATAAAGTATACATATCCAAGGCAAGACACCAACCCTCCAGTTGGCGTGGGGTAACATCAAACTCCTGCCACCAAACCTTCTCGCCATCAGATGGGAGCTTTACTTTGAGAAACTTGGCTGCAAGGAAAATGGCCCCTGCTGCAATGTGATGGGGCTTAAATTGCAAGCATAATGATGTCCGAAGCCTGCACGCGGCTCTCCCACGTCAACTAGAGATAAGTGTGACCATCAATTGGTACCATACAAAAATTATATAGAAGAAAAATACATTACCCATCATTCACAAAGTTCCATGCAACTTGAGCTAGGGCATTTTGAGCAACCTTGAATTTCTTTATTGCCTCAACAAGGGGTTTATATGGATGATGTACATTAAGATCAAAAGCAAGAGTTGCAAGAACAACCCTCTCTCCGGACAAAATTAGTTCTTTTTGTTGTTCATATACTTCCTGCATAAGTTGCAAAATTTTCAAATTCTTTTACCATGTAATACTAAGACCCTGGAAATGATTCAAGGTACCAGGGGTACCATATTAACACCAAACTGAACAACCGTCAACTGACCATACAAGCAAAATCATTCAGATATAAGCATGATGAAGCAAATTATTAGGGGGGGAAATCCAAAAGAGGACCTAAAATTAGAACATGGAATTAATAGGTACGTACAGAGAACAACCACCAGGCCAATGAGCAATACCTTTTGCTTGATCCTCTGAATAGCTGCAGAATCCTTTTTATGAATGATCTCATAAGAAACAAGTATAACATCTTTCAGGGGACGAGGAGTTTCTTCAACCTTTCCTGCTAGGAACATGCATACTGTGGCAACGGTCTGCAAAAGGTATGGAAGTTGGGCAGAAAATCAGTGAGTTCTAACTACCACAAACTTTAGCTAGTTAGTACAATTACCCGTGAAGATGTCCATTATTTTCCTTTTCTTTTAACTGACAAGTGGAAGTCCAGTATTTACTAGTAATACAAATTTTCCTTCCCCAGCTAGTACAAGATTATTACTTCAAATACCAGTCAAACAACAAATATTCATGAAAATGCACTATAAATGACAGGCAAACTCCTTCCAGAGGAATGAAAAATTGTCCAGTGGCATACCAGACATGTGATTAGATGGGACTATGATTTTTTTCTTGTCCAATGGCATACTAGACACAAATTATCCAGGCACTGCAACTACACCATTATTTTAGGTTGAACAAGACAAGAATTCCAGCTAAAATATGCTGCTGAACTAGCTTTCAGGAAATATTCCAACTAACGTATTGCCACATCTTGGCACTACCAGTTGGGGCAGTAAACAATCCAGGGATTCCTCACGAGAAGGGAGCTTGAGAAAGCCACATAGAAAAACTAACCAACCCAAGCACAGTAAAATACACCTACGGATTTCACTAGAGGAAAAAAAACCATTATAAAATAGAACATGAAGTCCCAAGGAAAATTTGAGAATCTTTTCACCAACAGTAAATCAAACTTCCATTTTTCATCAGAAACAACCATAGACGAGACAAACCAACTAAGACGCTGCAACCAGCTATAGAGGTAAGATGAGAAATATATTTTCCTCCACTCTTCCTTCCCTTCGCCTTCCAGGTTTCTTATTGCTGCGAAAATTTCTTGAACTGTTGCCTATCATTCTATGATCCTTCAATTAAGGTGCTATTATTAAAGTTCTCTTAGTATCATATAGAACCAAGACATGTAACTGAAATTGTTCTTCACAGACTTCAAAAATTTGAAAAAGTAATTCATCATTTTGAACTGCTTCTCCCTACGACATAATTGGAATCCTGTGCTTAATACTCATGAGAAAATGCTTATAGGTATGGTGATCTAGGGTCCGACTATTTTTAGTAAATATAGCAAATTTGATCTAGTTAAATGAAAGGTATCTATCTTGAGAATCAGAAGTCGGTGCCCCTCTATGTTGAAAACTACTTCATGCTGAATGCTTGATGGTTGCTGATTTGAAGCTCAACAAACTAGTTCATAAAAAAATCGCATATCCAGTGGAATGAGAATGTTGAGATGGATGTGTGGGCATTCTAGGAGAGATAAGATTAAAATGAAGATATCTGGGACAGGTGGGAGTAGCATTTGAGGAGAGCAAGATACGGGAGGCGAGGTAGAGATTGTTCGGGCGTGTGAAGAGGAGATGCACGGATGCACTAGTGCGGAGGTGTGAGAGGTTGGCTATGGATGGTTTCAGGTGAGGTAGAGGCAGGCAGAAGAAGCATTGCCTTGTATTACATGGAGTACGGCATCATTATTCACTATGCAATATTAGAATATATGTTATGCAGTCACTCTTTCATTTGACAAATATATATAAAAAAAAGAAGGTCAAGCAACTATAGATGCAATAGATGGTAAAACTGAAACAGAAAGCTACTTACCCTCCTATCATTCCTTGAATGAGATTGCCGGAGAAAGAATCGATGACAAAATATAATTGCCGTGGCAATTGTTACCTGAGGCCTGCAAGCACCAGACAATTGAACGATAATGGTTAATTCATATTTAAGGGAAATAAGGCATGATTCTGCAATTATGACTAGTCTGAGAAAGCGTAAAAAATGGGAGTTCTTATAAGAAAAACTGCCAATACTATAAACTTCTGTATAATAATCCAAATATCTTATCTAATATAATAAAATAATGTATATCAGCAAAGGAACAGGATGAGACTTGAAGTCGCTGAAGAAAATTCAGCTTCAACTTTTCTTAATAGTCCCATTTTGAAATATTTGCAATAGAAGTAAACTCATAAGCATGAAAAAAGCGAGTGTTTCATCTAAACCTCCAAAACATATCATGGTATGTGTGGTGTGCAGCCTAGGATTCCGCTCTTAGAGCAAACAATCGAAGAAGACGCAAAATGGTAGATTGTTTCTAGCATTGAAATCTACCTCAGGACCCACTATAGTAAACTAAATAGTACCACAATTCCCCTACAGTTACAAAATGGAAATAATATTGCCTGGGTCTCTAGCTAGAGGCAAGAGTGCAACACTTGAGGTGGGGTTTAAGCGCACGTCACGGGTTTGAACCCATTCATAAGAAAAAGGCTGGTATTTAAGTGAAGAAGAGTAGAGGAGCAAGACCATTATTCATAGAGCTCCAAACCATCCATACAAGCCCGGGGGAATTTCTCGGTTTTCAAAAAAAGGTAATAATGATGCAGCAAAGCCTGGAACATGAATTCACTCTAGGTCATGCAGAAACACAAGAATGAGTGTTTTAACAGTGAAATAAACCCACTTTCATTGTGTTTTTTTTACAAAACACAAACTACAACTCAGGCCGGCCAATTTCTCAATAGCACCTCTTTTGCCTAAGGGCATCTTCTATACTACTTGTATGAGGGGCTTCCAGCATAATCCTGAGTTCCTGACTATTGAGTTGTTAAAAGCTATTAAATAGTCACTTGAGATAGTTCCCATGCTCTTTGGACTATTTATTTCTCTTTCCAACAAGAGATTAATAGATTAACCTACATGCACGATTTCATAACTATATGTTTTGTCTTTCTTTCATAATTTCCAAAAAAAATCAGGATTTAATTAAGACCACACCCAGAAGACTTTCTGAAGAATACAGAAAACCTTATTTTCACGTCAAGATAAAGCTCTAGTCATGATCTGAGCTAGACCTAAGAACTGAATAGGGAAATCTAGGCATATAAACCTTCGAAGAGTTGGAACTTTTTCTACAGTTTTTTTTTTGAAACTGGTAATGCTGTATTCCTACAAGGTGAAGCTGAATGATTGACTGTTACTTCTAAAACTGTTCAATCAAGATATCATAGAACTTCCGACAAAACAAGGAACAAACAAAAGGGAAAATTTGATCTCATCTTGAAACTCTCCTTGAAATTAGCTGAAGTACCCAAGTTGGCTGTTGCTTGTTTGCTCTTCTCAGGAAAAGAATTGAGAAATAAGATCCTGCTGTAGATTACACCAGTCATGATACATTGTGTGCGCAACAAGTAGGTATGGCAAGGCCCCAAGGAAAATAAACTCAACAGGTAGGATGGAATGCTCTTCAACAATTCAGCTGGTTCAAGAAAAGTTACATGAAAAGCAATATGGAAGGGCAATATTATTCCCTTGGTTGCAATTTATGAAAAAACAGTATTTTTTTAGATACCCTAGAACTAACTAGATCATACGCAGACACTTGTAATTTCTTTTCTTTCTTTTTTTCGAGGATGACAGGAGAAAGTCTAGGTTTAGTTGGAATCAAGATCAGTGTCGATAGCTGGGATTGTAAAAGCAAGTAGATATAGTGATGTAACAAGGTCAAAGTATCCATCAACTATTGTAATAGGCTCACTCAAGAAGTGTTTAAACTAAAAGCTAACTCGGCTGGGCCCTTCACTTCACTTGAATGACGTTTTAATGCAGACACTCAAAGGACTAAGATGTGCACCCCATCGCCCATGTACTTATTGTCACTCTACCGTAAAGAGGAGAATAATAGATAATAAATATTGGCAAAGTGATACACTAACCTTATAGGAAACTTCATGAATATTATCTTAACGATTTGGAATAGCGATAGAAATTTACTATTAAGAATAGTTACCAACATCTTTTTTATATAATAGTTACTAACATCTTTTAAAATTATCATTGGGATTCAAGAAAAGAAGGGAAGAATTCTGGAAATGATTTGCTTGATTATTCCCACAAGTTATTGGAATTAAAGAACATTTGAAAGACATACAAAATATGGAAAGAAAATAAAGACAATAATCACATTCCTACAGAACTTCCTAATTACCTAATTATAGGGATATGGGAATCTTTTCATATTTTACATAGTTTGGGTTTTCGGGGCATTTTAACACACTCCCTCAAGCTGTGGAGCGTACATATTGTATGCTCCTAGCTTGCCACAAATATAGTCATGACTAATTTTGTCAGAACATATGATAAAATCTAACATATCCACAAGATAAGTGTTGCAGAGATGTGGATGCTACGATGAATGTGCGGCCATACTAGATTAGACAAGATTAAAAATGACCAAACTCGCTAGAAGTGCAGGTAGCATGCATTGAGGATATGAGAAATACAAATAAGAAATTAACCTTTACAAGAAATACAAATATAGAAAGAAAATAAAGGCAAAAGTTACGTTCCTACAAAATCTCCTAATTATCTAATTAGGGGATATGAGAATCTTTCCAGATTAACATAGTACACTTTTTTGCATATTTAATAATATTGCATTGTTGCATTTAAATGAAAATTATTGACCCTTATTGACATGATTTTCACTTCATATATTCCACTAAACTGTAGTTTTTCCAATTCATTTGTATAGAAAACTGTTGTTTGTGTTAAAAGTTACTTTTCTTCCTTTACATATCTATTTTAATTCTTTTATTTACACCTTAAAATCCCCTGCAAGAAAGCCCTAGCACACTTTCTATTATGTGTTTGACTGACGACTATGGTCTATTAAAAAAAAAAAAACTATGTTCAACAAATATTAAAGATAAGAAGAGGATGAGAGGGTATCACAAAAGGGATTGAATGCACTGTTCATACTAAAGAGACATCTAATGTAGATTCACAGATGTTGCTACAGCCTACATGAACCTTAGTACCTCCTAGAGTAACCTTAGATTAACAGTGCAATAGTAAGGCAGAACTGCAATGCAGATAATACCAAGAGCCTGTTTGGCTTAGCTGAATTTAAGTAGCTTTTAAGCACAGTGTTAAAAATAATTATTCAAGTGTTGGAGCCGGTTTTATAAATAAGCAGTTACATGTTTCGGTAGAAGTGCTGAAAACTAAATAAGCTGTTGATATGCTTGGTAGAAATGCGTTGATAAACATTTTGTGTTAAAATGACTAAAACATCCTTTGATTTGTTTACACTATTTACGAACTGATTACAACAAGATCTTTATTTTTAAATGGATCCAAATACAAATTAATTTATGTCTCAATCCACTTTTAGTTCTAAAGTGATTAAATAAATTTATTTTTTTATAAATATAAATAATATATTTGCAGAACTTTCTTGTACTTGGACCATAGTATTATTTTGTTGTAGATACTATTCCTTTTTCAGAATGCTTTGTCGTGCTATCTTTAGTATTTTGTCATGGTTTCTTCACTTATGTTATTTCTTTTTCCCAAACTGCTTTATTATATTTCTCCCTGAGCCGAGGTTCTATCGAAAACGTCTTAACCTCCCAAGGGTAAGGTCTGCGTACACACTACCCTCCCAAAACCCCAAAATAAGCTAAAAGATACTTAAAAACTATTTAATCTGCTTTCACGCCCTACCCAAAACTCCCTCCAAGTCATCCTTGTCAACAAACAAACAAAAGAAGTATAGATCATACCAAGTCATGTGTTAGCAATTCTATCCATGCATAAAATAGTGTTGCACCTTCTAAGAGAAAGACTAAGAAACAATCACGAAATAACACAAAAAAGGTATCCAACTCAAAAATAAGGACTTACACTTTAAGCCGCATGCCCAAATCTTGTAGGAAGGTACAATATGACTTGCGTAGATAAGTCTCTTTCTTCAAATCTATACCATTGAGTCGTGATGGGGAGTTCTCTTCAATTTCCTTCCTGGAGAGATACCAACGACCACCATTCTCATCTGGTCTTTCTTGAGAAGCCCTAAAACTGCCACCCTCATAAGCTTCATGATGTGTTGAGGGGTCACCGGTCATCAGACCAGCCATCAGTACCTCTTCAATCCCCACGGAAGCTATCAATGAGTTATGAAATGGTTTCTATGCACAACAGCAGTTATTTAGATGACCACCAGTGAGCAACATCCTATAAATAAATGAGACAGGAACACACAGGATTTGAACAGGAAAAATAACCACATAGAGGCAGTCAACCTAAAATGAGAAGAGTGTCAAATTCACAAGAAGCAAGTAACTTCAATCTATATTAACATGTGTCAAAATATTTAACAACCAATGGAAGAACCAATTTAAATGTTTAAGCTTATAGTAACTATTTCTTTGAAGAGGCATTAATATAACTTCCTTTCTAGAAGGATGGCAGAATGACATATCATAACACAAAGCTTCTGCTGAGAGCCGTGCAATGGTATGCAACACATCTTTTCTGACAAACAATTGGCATATGGTACTTTCCAATGGCATTAATAAGTCTGAACATTCAACGTCCACACTATCAAATCAATGATTCTAACCACCAAGATTTTAACAAACATATAAATAAGCCAGAATATGTTATCCATGAGACAGAGTATGTTGTTTCTTCCTAACTGCAACTGATTTTAGGGGATACAAAATCATGATATCATTTAAAACTCCATATGGTAAAAGACATGAATTGAGCAAAGAACAAAATTGATGTCACCGCCAATCAATTCTTAGAAGACTACGAGTTGAAATCGTTGAGAAGTTTAGGCAAAACAGATAAAGATTTTTCTTACCAAAGGCCCTTCTACACAAGCTAGAAAAATCCACTGGAACAATTCGTATAAGTCAAGAAGAAACTGCAAACAACAAAGCAAATCCATGCTTTAAGCAAGGAACCCTCAACTTACTCTCCTTATGGATTTTACAACCTTACAAAATTCTTAAGAAATTCTATAACCTTGATAAAGAGTAGAATTCACCAAAATAGTTAGAATTTACAAGCTCAAAATCACCAAAAAATCATTTTTTTAAGTTGGAAGAAACATACATGTAGAATGAGTTGCTTTTCAAGGTAGGTAAGTCAATTTGAATGTTCAATTTGTTCAAACATTTAAGAAATACTACTTGAAATAAGCAAGTCTCTTATGCTCAAAACCTAGGGCAGCTCAACCCTAAAGGCACTACAGCAGTGGCTTTAGGCCCAAGAACCTTAAAATTAAAAATTCCCAAAAGAACCAAAAATCCCCAAATTCAGTTCAAACAAACACACATACATCCGAAGAGGCCAAATCGCACAGAAAAGAAATAAATTCAATTAAACGAAGAAACACAACTCAAGATCAACCCAAAAGCAGAGCAAGCAAGCACCGACAGAGACGGTAAACCCAAAAGATGAAGGAGATAAACAAGAGACAAAGCAAACAAATCTGATGAAGGCGATGTAAAATGTTAATTAAGCAATACCAGAATGTGTAGCTGCGTTTTGAAGGACCAAAAATAGCCTTTATACTTATCTCCTTAAACCTAAATTCTCAGCTTGTGCTATACAAGATAGGGTTACAAGACGAAGAAACAGAAGGAAACAAGAAATAGAGATAACAATAAACCTGCTCGCCTTCGAGTAACTGAGGAGAGATTCTACTTCATCGCCGGCGAGATTAGCAGGCGAGAAACGGCGCCGATGAGGGCAATTTAGGGAATTGACGATAGGGGAAGGAGGGTTTGCTAGAAGAGAGAAGAGAGAAGAGTGAAATAAGCCTAGTGACGAAAAAAAGGGGCTTTACTGCAAATTGGGGAAAATCTCTTCCTTTTATTAGATTTTCCGGTTCACTTAAACCGTCCGGTTTTCCTATAAGGAGATTGGAGTAGTAAATTAATCTCCGGTTCGCTTAACTTTTGAATTTTTGCTAAACAATAATTACTACTATTATTTTTACAAACATGTTTTTACTTCTAACACATAACAATAGCTTACAACTAATTAGAATTTAATTTTTGAAGAAAAATTGTAATATTAAAGTCACACGCGTTTCAAATTGTTTGTCAATTAAACTCTTTAAAGTAAAATTATAACATCACAAATTGCAAATATCAAATATTGTTGCAATAATTGCCGTAAATTTTTTTAATGTAAACAAATAAAAAGAAGTCATATTTTATGACTTATTGGATTATTACTATGCAACCTACAAACTATACTATTATCAAAATTTTATGCAAGGGACTTTGATACTTCTCATTTTCACCAACACAAATATTACTATTTTGAAAACATACATACTCCAATCTTTACAATTACAATGCATACATTATATTCATTCTTTTTCAAATTTATCGTCGTAAATATAATAAATTAAGCAGTTTGATAAAATAGAATATCCTTCGCATAATTTATTGATAAATGGTTAGAGAGAAGGACGGAAACGAGAGGAAGTCATTCTAACCGTCTTTTAACGGTAAGAGAGAATTGGTAAAAGAGACAAAACTCCCCCAGACTGTTAGGAAAAAAAAACAAAGAAAAAAAAAGTAAAAAAAAAACAGACAGAGAAGAAGGGGGGGGCCTTTGTCTCTCAATAACTTTCCAGTAAAAGGAATTTTTGTTTCTCTCTGTCTCTCTCTCACGCTCAGCCGTTGTTGTTCGTCTCCCTGAATGCCTCACCAGTATTCAGGGTAATCTTTTTCGTTATTAATGTCAGTTTTAGTAAAGAATTTGATAAGAAATCTGATTAGATTGTAAATTTTCTTGCGAAGATTGGGACTTGTTGTTGTATCATTGGCATATAACATGTTTATTACTGTCTAGGGGATTCAGGATTTTAAGTTTATGAGTTATGGACCAAATACCTTTTTTGCTTAACAAGTTTTGGACAAATTATATATATACAAACTTCTATGTCTGAGTTATTGAATTTTGTTGAACGTGTAACTTCCATCGTAGATCCACCATTGTGGAGGGGTGGAATAGATGGGAGGCTTTCTTTTTGTAGAGGGCTATGATTGATACATAAAGGGGGAAATTACTACCTTTTCATTGGTTATGATTTTCGAGATACAAATGTTATCAAATTCAGATAGGTGAAACTAGATACTATGATCCTCGTACTTCAAATGTCTGATTCTTTTTGGGATAGAATGAGGGAAATGGTAGAATTTTTAAGTGTTGTTGGAACAGAATTAATGTTGTAATTGTTGTTGTTTTTTGTAGTCAATTGTGGCGACTATTAAGCGGAGGAGCGAGGGAACCAACAGGATGGTATGTCAAATGCTGTACATTTCAATTTCTCAACCATATTGCCTAGTTTTCTGTATCTATGTTTGTTCTTAGTATATAATTCGCGAGAAATTTCACAGGGTTCAGAGATACCAATGTGGTTATTTGACTTTTGCAGCCTCCTTTACGCGAATTTGATGTAAGTCTTTATATATAGTGTTGTGAGATTGTCAATTGCAGAAAGAAAGTTCTTTTGCTGAGATGAATGATCCTCAAAATGCTGCATTTGTTTTGTATTGTGGGGTTTATATTGTAATGGTTTCTGGATTTACTTGATACAGTCGATAATAGTCATCTTCTATAACAATATTTCGCTATAGTAGCCAAAATATATCCAGACAAATGTCATCGTTATAGAGAGGTTTAACAGTATAATGAATTTCATAGTGATTTTTTTTGGGTAAATTAGACTTGTTTCATTTTTCAGACAATGTGAAGGATGTTCTACCCAAGGAAGACTAATTCTCTAAGGATTCACACATTAAAGAAGCTCCCTTTAGCATGCACTTTTATTGTTGCTGTTGTTTTTACTTGAATGAGATTCAACAAGATGGCTGTAGCTATCAATCCCCAAAATCATGGGTTCAAGCAGTTCGTTAGACCTCCAAGGTGTAAGATTCCATCTTTTTCTCAGCTCGATTACAACAACATTCTTGAATCAAGCCAAACAAGCCTTACACATTCTCTACATCATGTTCCCTTTGAGATCTCCAACATCCAAAAGAGTGTTTCCACACCTTGTTTATCCCTCTCCACGAGAATGGAAGAAGATATTGAAAGTAATCCGAGAGTTGAAATCATTGGTGGTCATCGCGCTCCTAAAGTGCATGCTTTAGTAGTTGAGGTTGCTATTGCTATGGCCTCTGGAGTCAAACCGGAGTTACTGGCAAGTGGACTAGGTGGTGCTTACCTTTTTCGGGCGACTAATGGTAATGCAGTAGCAGTGGCAAAACCTGCTGATGAGGAACCTTTAGCTTTGAATAATCCAAAAGGATTTGCAGGTCGGATGCTAGGCCAACCGGGCATGAAACGGTCCATCAAGATAGGTGAAACTGGTGTCCGGGAATCTGCTGCTTATCTTCTTGACCATGATGGATTTGCTGGTGTTCCTCCAACAACATTAGTCAAATTTTCTCATGTTACCTTCAATATAAACGATTCACAATCAATCCCTACTTCAACTTATAAAATTGCCTCTCTTCAACGGTTTATGGAACATGATTATGATGCAGGAGACTTAGGTGCTTCAGGCTTTTCAGTGGCTTCAATTCATCGTGTTGGGATTTTGGATATACGTCTTCTCAATCTCGATAGGCATGCTGGAAATATCCTGGTGAAGCACGGGAAAGAAAGCTATGCTGTTGATTCTGCTGAACTTGTACCTATAGATCATGGACTTTGCTTGCCAGAATCACTTGATGATCCATACTTTGAATGGCTGCATTGGCCTCAAGCTTCCATTCCATTTTCGGAGTCTGAAATGGAGTATATATGTGGTCTTGATCCTTTTAAGGATGCAGATTTACTGAGAAATGAACTCCCTTCTATCAGGGAATCATCCATTCGGGTTCTTGTGGTGTGCACCATTCTTTTGAAGCAAGCTGCTACTTCAGGGCTTTGTCTAGCTCAAATCGGAGAAATGATGACTCGAAAATGTTATGGAGGACAGGAAGAATGGAGTGCATTAGAAAAGATATGTTTCAGTGCCAAGGTAAACATAGAGAGTAAAATAAAAGAGGATGATCTAAGTATCTGTGAAGAGAAAGAAAGAAGTGTTGGAGTTTTCCAGTTCGATTATGAAGATGGAAATGACTCATATCAAGAAGATGAGGAAGCTGATGAAATCTTGCAAGGCTCTGCTATAACAGCTAAGCCACCGAAAATTCCAAGGTTTTCATCTGTTAGGTCTATGAGTACAATAGCTAATCCATCAGTGTTTCAATATGAAGAAGAATGTGATTACCTAAACAACAAATTCCGCGGTTCAGATACCTTAATAGACGATGATGGTGGTATGGAGGACAATATCAACGATAGTGATAGTCAGAAAACTAGTGCTATGTTGAGGAGTATGAGCTTTGGTACAAAAAATTACAAGAATGATGGTGAAGGGATTTCTTTTGGTGAAATGAGTAGTGAACAATGGAGCTTGTTCTTAGAGGTTTTCGAGAAGCTTTTGCCCGAGGCATTTGAGGGGAAAAACTGCATGTGTTTGTCAAAGCAAAGATTGGGATCTTCTTGTGAATTCTGAAGAGAAGTTTGATTTATGAGAAGAATTCCACATGTATTTTCAACCAGTGTAAATTACCAGCCAAAGTACTCAAGGTAGAATATAGATAGATATTAGTATGAATGGCAAAGAGATGGGCAAATTTGCCATCCTTTCCACACCCTTTATTGAGAAGATAAGTTTTCTTGTTTTTACTACTTCTCTGCAGAAGTTGATATCTCTCTCTTGTTACATTTTTATTGTTTAAAATGCCAACCCAAATAATTTGGGAGTAAGGCCTAATTATTGTTATGTATTCATCATTTAAAATATAAAGATCAGAGAATTGTATGTTTTGAGACAATTTGATTATATGTTGTTGAAATTGTAAATAAATTTGATCCCAAAAATCAAGAAAGTTTGTTGGCCTATGTATATGGATTCAACTATATGTATGCATCCATTGCATACAGTTTTATCTGAGTATATTTTGAAGAAGATTTCCTCTCACCATCTTAGTTTTGGTGACTCGAACACCACCATAATAAAAAAGTGTATTTTGCAAGATTAGTTTCAAATATCCATTTGATAATACATAAAGACAGTATTTATCTTTGTGGTGAACCATCAGATCATAATACCTGAAAGACCATATTCTTCACAAGTACAACTGAGACATAGTAAGAACAAACTGCCATTCAGTACTAAAGAAGTAAAGATCACAAACTCTTAGGCTAGGAAGATGTTAGGAACAAAAAAGCTTATTATACATTTCTTGGTTGTGTTTTCCCCTCCTCATGTTTATGCAAGAAGGGATGATACATAACAGTGCCAATGCAAGTCATCACAGGCCTGTCACCTCTGTGACTTTGACCTAAAATTGCATCGCTGCACTGAATCTTTATAAAAATATTTACAAGAATACAACAATAACACATTCATGCAAGCCTGAGAGATGCCCTTTTGGCATTGCTCTCCTCTCTGCAAACTCCCCAAGTTTGTTTCTTTGCCCGGATGGAATGACGTGGAACTTACACAATGCTGGAGGCAAGTTTTGTTACCAAAAAATAATTTCCCCTCATGTTGCTGCTATGGAAGTAGTACAAGTAGGAACAGCGGGAAAGCCCAGAATTTTGACGAAAGAATCCCTTCAGAAGCTGCGCATATGTCAATGCATCAATTTAGCATTAAGGAAAAAATATTGCAAACACAAGTGAGGCAAATACAAGATTCCCTGTTTAAAGCAGACAAGATTCTCAAGGAAGTACTCACATGAAGATGGCAAGGATGAAGCTGACATAAATCTGTCAGGAGGCTGTGCAACAGAATTACTCCTTGGCGGAGGATGAACATGAGCATATACTACATTGGGCAATGGACTTGATGCAGTGATTTCATGTGGAATAGGAGTTGGAGCATGAACTTGCTGGTGCCGCGAGGGAGTATTATGAGGTGCAGGGACTGGTGCTCGAGCAGGAACCATATGCGAGTGACTATTCGCCTTCCTTGGAAATCTCCCAAAATGACAAGGAGGCTGCACCTCATGTCCCTTGTGCTGTGCAGGTGCAGGGGAAGGTGGAAGTACTGTTGCAGATGCTGGCGTTGGTGCGGATATAGGTGAAACTTGCCTGCTAAAAGATCCACCTTTCCCACCCTTGGGAGCAGGTGATATTGCAGGAGCAAAGTTTGTACGATGATGGTAGTGGTGGTGATGGTGAGGTAGTGGAGCTGGAGAAGGTGAGGGGCTACCCTCATCACCACCTCGAGAATGCGGTAAATCAGAGGACAGGCTAACTTGTTTAACCCTTCCAAATACGGTGTTATTGAGGCCAAGGTTTTCAGAATGAGAACCAATTGTCTGAGCCAACTGCTTCAACCTTGAACTGGAGGGATTTAACCCAACTGCAAAAAGGACTTTACACTGAACAATAGTGGGAGGATCCACTGTCGACCCTCTTGTATTAGTCAAACTCATATACAAGTTCTGCATTGTAAAGAGGAAAAAGAAAGAGAAATCAGCATGCTTACATCAACAATGAATGCTCTTCTAAGTAACAAATAATGAAAGATTAATGTTTTTCAAGTAATAAACACCTAATAACAAAAAGATGATGCAAGCAGCCAACAGGAGCATAAACAAACCAAGAAATCCTCTGTTGTGATCACGGTGATATTGCATTTAGTGCGTGTAAAGATGAAGATAAAATATGTTTCAAGTATATCTGTGTTTGAAAGGTTCTTTGTTGGACAGTAGCAGATTGCTAGTGAATGAGACAATGAATAAAACAACTGCATATATATGGATCTTTTTGAGAGAAAAAAAATGATACTTTTTGTGCTAATGAAGTTTGCTGAATTGGTAACAAAACCCAGAGCTTCAAACACAAACATATCTAATGCCTCACACAGTATTAGTCGTATAGACCCCTTTTGGAGAAGAAATAGTTAACAATGATACTCTACCAAGGGGCAGCACTATCAGATTGATACATCCTAGAATAACCGAGAGGATAGTCATAGAAAACATTCAACTGAACAGAAATATGAAAGGGGTTTCATAATATAAATATACCTTTTTATTTTGATATATAACTATTTCCCTTTCAAATGACTGCCTGCATGAGTTAGGAATTATACATATATTCTTTTTTTGAGAATGAAAAATCAAGTACCTCAACTGTGTGGGCAGCAGATTCGAACATGCGCAGGCAGAGCCCACGTGATTATGTTATGCGCCTTTACCAGGAGATTTTACATATATAACAAACACAAAAAACTTAGATGAAATAAGCAAATAAAAAAACAAAAGCCTTACTACAATCAATCAGTCATACCAAGATAAAACATTTAAAAGCTAAATGTGTCAAGAAAGTAATATAAGCCAGAGAATGTAGAGCTGGAAACAGGACGATAGACCACAAAGAACTTGCTTCATAACAAAAATATCGTCAACGGCATGAAGAATGATAGCAGAGGAAAGATATATATGTCAATGCAACTAACTGCAATCATAATCACAGACCTCATATGATGAAAGATGTAATCCAGATTTGAGCTGGCTTTTTAGTTCATGAAAATTATCTTGAATTTCATCAATTGAAAAGTTCAACGTGAAGTTGAAAAGCATCTGGAATTGCTGCATGAGGAATCCACTCTGTTTGGGGCTCACAGTAATCCCACCTCTGAATTTCAGCACATCAAAGGAAAAAGGATCGCCAAACAAAGTTGCTGTCAGGTGCAGAGCTGATTGGCCAGTAATTACAGCTTCAAATTCCGACCGGACTAAACTCAGAGCAGTTAGAGAGACCCTCCCATTTTTCACTTCAGAGTCAATTGCAAAGATGACCTCTGTGATGTTCGTTCCAGCTATATTTTCTAATGATATTATTTCCACCTGTTAGAAGCACAAAATCAGTGTGAGAGGGAAGAAATGTCAAAAGAAAATTAAGCGAAGGAAGAATAACAAAGATAAGGGAGACAAGAATTATTGGACATACTTTAGTATGGGAAACACTTATTTCATCAAAAATATCATCTGCAAGTTGCAAAATGTTATCATTGACAAATGAAACTGGCTTCTCAAGCATGAAACTGGCAACTATATCATGACCTGGAAAACCCAAAACACATTGAAGTGAAAATCTGGATATATTTGCATGAGCATATGATTGATCAGTAGGCATTCTTTTTTTCAAATATAAATAGGATATTCAGATTACTCAGACAATTCACAAGAGAAACAAACCAAAGGTTTCGAAATAACTAAAACCAGCTTGACATGCAGTTCCAGCATAGAGATGCTTCATTTGCACTGTCACAAAAAAATCATCAACCAGGAGACTCCATAAACTCCTAAGGTTTCAAGCTTTTCATTGTTCTTCAAGAACACTTCTACTCTGCCTAGAGAAGTGCATTCACCTAGAGAAAACTCTATTCTATGACTATTATTAAAAGACCTTTATCATATCTCAATGCTACAGGTAGACGAAGTTGTTGATGACATTGATTGTTACTTGTGGGAAAACTAAGCTATGAGAAAAAAATATTAGGTTAATTTGGACCTCCAGCATAAGGAATAATAACCTACTCCTTCAGTTTCAATTTACGTATATTTCTTTCCTCTTTAGTTTATTTAAAAAAGAAAGCCATTTTCTATATTTAGTTATTCTTTAATTCCAACACTCTATGTTGCATGTTTAAAACCACAAAATTCAAGAGACATTTTGGTACATTAACACGTCTTTAGTTTAACGGTAAGGGTTCATCTTCACCTGATACAGCACGAGTACACCAAATTTTAAGAACAGTCAACAGCTAGAAAACATCCATAATTCTTTTTTAAATTCCAATTAAAGGTACATTCTTTCTAGTTGAGACATAAATTATAAATAAAATAGGTATCTATTCTGATGCTACACTCAACGAAATGAACTATCTTCTTTATCTTGTTTATTTCACCAGTTAAAATGTATGTAACAGATTACACAAGTTACTTTTAATACAAGTTTAAATAACAGACTCATCAATTATATGTCTTTAATAATAGACTCATCAATTATATGTCTAAGTTACGAACCGCCAATCCTAGGTGAAACTCAAAAAGGCAATTATGTCTACTTTAATAGCATAGACGTATATGTCATTATTCAGTGTGTATATGTCATTATCCAGTGTTTAAGAGGTGTAAAGATATGGCAGCTGGGCCTAATTCAACCTCAAATCTAGCTCATGAGGGAGGATTGCCCAAATCCATATAAGCAAACCACCAGTCTATTCCCTAACCAATGTGGTACTCTTAACTCACCCCAGCCCTCGCCCATGCACAACTAGAGTGTCTACCGGGATCCCAAACAAGGATGGACTTGACTCTGATACCATGTAACTAAAGGTACAAAGATTCTTGAGATGTTATTCCATCAATCAACAAGTATAAATACATATACATATAGTCCTAACTATGGAAAGAATAAAAAAGAAGATCCTACAGATATGATATCAATCCCTACAACCATGCTATCTATGTATACAACTAGGAACATGGCTAATATCCATTCCTTAACAAAGGCTAAAATATAATCTCCATTAGAACTGCATATCAAATTAGCAGCAAATAACTTTCCAGTTTTCTTATTTATGCCTCAGTAATTGAAAATTCACTTCATTTAACCAAACTAGAAGAACCCAAAACTCAAACATATCAGTTCATTCAATAACACAAAGAAAAACATTTCCTGAATTAAACCAGAAACTTATGCTAAGCCAGCAGAAAAAGGTAACTGAAATTTCACACAACGTACAATACCAAATTGTAAACTCGTAGTTACCAATCTAACACAACAAATAACACAGAAAGATCTTCCAAGCAGAGCATATTGCCATTAAGACACAGTAAACACTTTTTTCTAATCAGTGAGCTATAAAAATGGTACCTTTATACTTGTTGTCAAGATCCAGATCCCCCAGATCTCCCTTCTTGAAGAATGGCAACAAGAAAACAGCAGAAATCAAGACTCCCAAGCCAAGCATCAATACAAATACACATTTAAAACTCACCAACCCTTTGAACCTACAACAACACATATCCTCAGCATTTTGGTTTGTACTTTGTGCATCCAATGCAGTACTAGGTATTGGCTGTTCTTCCTCTCCTTTCCCCATTGTAAACACTTATAACAATGTGGGTCTAATTCCCTTTTCTTATTCTTCATTTCTACAGTAACGTAACAAAGAATCCATGCTTCTTCCTCCTCTTCTTTTTCTTGTTCTTGGAGAAAATAAGAAAACAAAATTCCTTCTTTTGGTGAGACTAAAGAGTGGCACAAAACAAATATGTATATATTTTTATTTCTTTTTTTTTTGTTAGGGTTGGGATGGAACTTGGGAGTTGAAAGAGAGTAAAGTGACTTGCTGCAAGACAACTGTTGTTTAGTGAGTAAAGCAGACAACTTTTGTAGTTTTGCTTATAATGGCGTTTTATTGACTCCACAGTTGTTTTTGGATGTTGTAATAAAATTCACGTACAAATGGAAAGGTTGTAATACCTTTGTTTTATTTCATTTACCTTTTTTTTGGAGCGCCGTCTATTTTACTCTATTATAATCTCAGCAGCATTTATTTGTTAATTTATTTTATTCACCTTTCACCTTAGGTGAAACTTTATTTCAATATTGAAGAGTACTCTCAACCAACCTGGGACTCCTCCTTGACTTTGATATATGATCCAACTTATTTCTAGGTGAACCAATAAATGAGAAAAGCATAGGCTATCTATATACAAAGTAATATGTAATAAATGTAATGTTTTAGTTTATTTAATCTCATTTATTAGAAGTGACAAAGGAGAAGAAAAAACATATATAGTTTTAAGTTATATTAGCAAGCTTCAAATAATTGATAACATGATTTTTTCTTTGTCGGTACATAAAAATCAAATGTGAACAAAAATAGAAAGGAAGAAAGTAGGCATAGCTGTGTTGTCTCATCGACTATTACAGGCTAGGTCCACTAATGTCTCGAGTTCAAATCCTAAATATCGAGTCGCCTTTATCAAGAAATGTTTTACCCCACAAATGTGGGACTTTCCAATGCAAAACCAACTAAATTCATCGACTGTGCTAAGGCTTTGCCAGAGTACCATTTAGATATGACTTAGTGAGGGAAAATGCAGCACAACTCCATTTTTTTTTGTTTGCATAACTCAGCAAGTCTCTGGTATACAATGATAGCAAGCAGAACAGTAAAACTGAATAGGAAAAGCATTAACTGAAACCTTTAATATTCATAATCAGCTCAAGAGATTGGAAAAAGAAAAAAACTACATAGTAAAGAGTTTCTAGTTTGTAAGCTCCATAATGGCAGAGACAATATCACCATTTGCAGCCTTTAGAGCTTTGACAGTTTTTGCTCTGGAAACACCAGCTTGAGTCATCACCAGCTCGATATCCTTGGGTTCTACACCAGTCTCATCTACATCCTCATCGTCCTGAGCCACCGTTGATGGTTCTGGTTTTGATATCACATTGCTCAAATTAGGAGCCTTGAACTGCTCAGCAGCTTGAGACTGCAATTGAGAGCTCAAGTCCTCAATCTTTGCCTCACCAAATATAACATATGTGTCTGATGCAGGGCTCTTGAAAACATCTGGTTTCGAGATGACAAATAGAATCTGAAACAAGGGAAGAGAATGTGAGGAGAAAGGCTAAGCACTAGAACAGAAAACATCGAAAAGAAAAAGCAAGAAAGCAATAACATAATTAACTAACATTCTTGCTCTTTTTGACAGTGACACGGCTGACCATGGGGATTGGCTTCATTCCGAGCTTGATCATTGCTTTTCGACTCTTCTTCTCGCTCCTGCTCTGTTTTGACCTACCACTACCCCCTGCAATTTGTGATTTGATAATTCCAGTAGTTATGTGCATTGTGGACCACAGAAAGAGAGTTAAAACATTCTTTTATTCGTCATATATTTAAAACAATAGAGATGTCGAGAGACAGAAACCTACGCAAGAGAATTGGAAACCATTGGGAATTGTCAACAAGCTTAGTTGTTCAATAAGATTTCCAACTCGGTTAATCTATGCAAGCAAAAGTAACACCCAAATATATGGAGAAAATATCGCAAGTATCAATGGAGCCAAATGGAAAAGAGGAAGGAAACAAATATATTGGACAAAAAGGGAAGTTGATCAAATCAAATGGGTCAAGTGGATAGACCGTACAAGCAAATTATTCTCATAACCACGTAAACTATGTAATATTCATGACTTCCGTAACTAGAAATGAAAGAAAGATTCAATTAGTTGTTTTCACTCAGAAGGAATGTATACTTCAAGAAGCAAAGTCAGGCTCAGAATAATGAATTTTTGCTAGTATGCTTACCTTCAACATCATCTTCATCTTTGTCATCTTCATCATCGTCATCTTCATCTTCATCGTCTTCATCCTCAATAATTGGCTCCTCGGACTACATAAGAAGATTATACTTGGTTTAAAATGTTAAAGAATATACATGAAGACCAAAACCAGTGCTCACTGACCAAAGCTGGCATTGAAAACCAAGACATGACAATACTTCACTACTTCAACATTTACAAATCAACCAATGAAGTATATAGATGCCACACATAAAATCTGCAAGACCTTTTTATTTTTTCTGTTGTTCTCTTTGGCATAGGTATAAACTTAATAATTATGGAAGAGTGGAAAACAAGGATTCAACAATTTGACTCACTCATGAAAGAACAAACAGAAGATGCTTAAAAGTATTGCAGCAACTACAACATTGGAAGTCTAAATAACTTGCATGAAATTTCTCATTCGTATGAAACACAAGTACAGTAAGGATTCAAATAAACAAGTATAGCAAAATTTGGCTACTCTAGAACATTTAATCACATCAACTATTGTACAGATGATAACTACAACTGATATTCGCCTTACTGTCTTAAAAAAAGATGATAATTACAACTGAACCACTAAAACAAGTCATAAAGACATTATAAGGAAAAGGAAAAGGTTGAGGCTGGATGAATGGAAAGCGACAGGGGATGATTCCAGTTGTTATTGAAGAGCTTGCAGTGATGGGGAAAAAAGAGAAGTTTTTTTACTGGAGAGAGGGGGAAGGGAGAGCTTTGTTATGGTGATGGAAAGGAGGAAATTGCATACCCATTTACACAATCCAAACACCAAGGGAATGGAAAGGAACTAAGAATGGCCATATCTCTTAGAAGGGAACCAGCATCAGGAGAGTAGGGGGGAAGGGTCAAGTCAGCCAATTGAGACATGCATTGAAAGAGCAAAATATTTTCCAATGTTGCTCCCGAAAGGACGACCTCAGTGAGGAGCACATTTCTGCACATCTTTGTATTGCCCGATTTTCAACTCGATTGGCCTGACTTACAACTTGCAAGTCAATGTCAAATGAGCATAAGCAAATTTAAACAATTAAGTTTCTTCTGCTAGAAGATCTAACATCCCTTTGTTGCCCTCCTCTTTATAATTTCCTAGTTACTGCCTTAAGATCTCCATCACAACAATAACAAGCTAGAAATCAAAAGGCAACTGCAATTTTTAATAACAAGCTAGAAATCAAAAGGCAACTGCAATTTTTGTCTATAGTTCACCAAAAAACACAAAACTTTGTCTCTAAACTATAAATTACCTTGCAAATCACAATGGAAAACACCAAGAAGCCACTCTATTAGTCACCTCAAAAAACTCAAACTTTCCCTCGAAAAAGATTGTTGATCATGTCTCGGAGTGAACTAGTTAGTCTCTTCCACACAAAAAAACATCTCATCTAAAATAATAACTGCCAAAGCAAACTCAACAAAAGGGAGTTGCTTGGATAGTAAGCATCCCTCACCTCCAAGGATGTTAGAGTCACCAGTTAAGCAAAAAAAGAGTGGAAGCTAGCAAACTAGCTATTTCTATTAACAACAGCCTTAAAAGATTCAAACTTTTCTAACAAAAGATCATCTACAAAGTGAATCATCAAATTTTTTGTGCTCAATCTATATTTTTTTTATAGATCCCAATTCATCTCAAGAAGAAGAAATAACAATGAACATCAACAAGATTAGCAAATCAGATCAGCAAAAACAAAAAAAATCAAACAATACACAAATCACAGTAGATACAATCAAACTATAAATTAAGTCAAATTTCTATAGAACTTCAAAATCAAACATTTCAGAACTTTATGTCTAGTTGCGAGAGGAAGAGAATTACTTCAATCTTCTGTTGTTCGAGATGAGCGGCTAGGATTTCTTCTTGAGATTGAGCAGTCATGGTTAAGTGAGTTAGCGACAACTGACAATGAGAGAATTTAGGTTCGCGAAGAAGACAATGGTCCTAAAACCCTAAGGATAACCTGTGTCATCTATGACCCGTTTCCTAGCCCCGACCCGAATAGAATCATACCAGATTAATAGGGAAAATTATGTAATCAGTAAAGGGTCATATTTGTCCATATACTTTTATAAAAGGTATATTTATCCTCTGTCATACTTTTTTTGATATCATATCATCACTATTATTATCCTACATGATACTTATATGTAGAGCCATCATAACGGGCTTAGCCCATGGGCCGGTTCAACCCAATCCGTTATTGGGATAGGGTTGGGATAGTAGTTTTCAAGCCCACTTAAAATTAGGGCTTTTATAAGCCCGATCCATATAAGCCCTTGGCCCTTGAGGGTTAATCAGGGTTGGTCCATGGGCCAAAACTTTTTATTTGAGGGTAACTTACAATAATCTCACTAGTATATAATCTAATTACTTAAATACACGATATGTTGTAATATTATGAATCTTAACAGATTTTGGTACGTCCAGATATATGCATCTTAGAATATATGGACTCAAAATTAAGTTAATTTGTTCTAGATACAGTTTATCCAAGTAGATTTGCATGTATCTAAGATACATAGACAAATCACACGCTCTCGTCTCCCTCTTATCTTGCTTGTCACTCTTTTATCTCGCTCGCGTATATGAGATACATACTAATTACACTAGATTTTTTGCTAGTGTTATTGGCACAACACCATTGTTCGTCATATTTGATTTGAAAACCTTCTCATTTTCTTGATGTTATAAAATGATAAGTTTGAAAAGAAAGAGAAAAAAAAACTAGCCCGCCCCAACTCTCAGCCCTTCTAGGAATGGGTTGGGTTGAGCACTTTCAAGCCCTACCAAATGAAGGGCCGGCCCACCCTAGCCCTTCAAATTTCTTGGCCCGCGAGGCTTGGGCCGACCCTTTTTGACAGCTTTACTTACTACATAGATATATTTTTAATATCATTAAAATTTATTTTCTATTTAATAATTTACCCAACCCACATTTACTAAATATAAAAATGTGAATTTTTTTTCAAACCAAGCTGAAGAGAAAATTTGGACACATGAATTAAAATAGAAAGAACATTACGGTTCGTTTTGGGTCGATTTTAGTTAAAACCAAAATTAAAGTGAATTAATTTAGTCGGTTTTACATTAAAATAATTAAAATTAAATATAACATACATTTGTCGATTTGATTGTTTGCACTTTTGATTCGATTGTATTATTTTAAGGATAAATTAAATAAAATGACTATTCGTTATGTGTTTTCTTTGTTTTGTGATTATAGCGATTTTTATAACAAAACATGAAGAATTAAAAGAATCAATTTTAAGCAAAATCTCCATTTACTATTCTAGCTAGATGTGTCCCAATGATAAATTTCGAGTTGTTGCTAACGTTAATAGTTTCAAGTGAATAATATATAAAAAGATTTGAAATAATACAAAGAGCTCATAACAATATTTGAATAGTTTAGAAGAAGATTTGAGCTTGTGTCTATTGAAATCCACATTGAAGAGCTAACTCAATTTTTAAAAGTCGACATGTGGTTGATACATAGTTATACATCAGTGTAGTTGGACATCCTTGACAAAAGCTATATCTTTGGCGCAGTGATAATTGTTGTCCATTTGAATGAAGGAGTTTCGGATTTAAACCCCACATATCACAATATTATTATTTTTGACAGTCACACATCATTATTCTTGGACACTCTTAATAAAATTTCTGACTCCACCACTATATATATATATACACACATATATGACTATTTTATTGAAAATAACTTTTGTTTATCCGTATTTATTGACAAGTAATCCTAATTTTAAACCATACACAAATACAATTCTCTACTATTATTTCTTAATAATAAACAAACAAATAAAGTGGGGAAAAAATATTAAGTAAATATAACATCATTCTATTAAAATTTACTCATAACAAGTTTAATATATTATATATTTTTTAATTTAATTAGAATCGAGGCTTCTAATATAAATATACTAAGAATTTCATAATTTTTTTTGATACATTGAATTCTCACCAAAAAAAATGTCTTAATCATCCGTGACCTAGCCAAAATTTTTATAAAAGATGTCCAAACTATAAGTTTTTTTAAGAAAAATGATGAACCCAAAAAAAAATATTATCAAACTACAAATGTTAAAATTGACATTTCTTAATGAATGGCAGCACCAAATTTATAATCTAAAAACGAACAGAATATTTATATGTCCCACTTTTTCATATTTAATATATCTTTTTGCAATAAGTTGAGTGGTAGTTATGTTACTTCTTAACATTGCAATGTTAGTATTTAACTTCATTTTGTCACTTAACTTTGTTATGATTTTGTTTTTCTTTATGTAGTAATTTAAATTTATTGATTTAAATAAAGCTAATGAGTGTAAAAGTTTCAACTAATCAAATTGGATCAATTTGGTAGTACTAGACAATATCTCATTTCGCTTCTCCTAATTCCTTCCTCCAAAAATTTATCTATACATAACAATCTTGATAGCTTGAATGCATGCACAACACAATTAAGCATATACTTTGATATCGTTTTCTACATTTCTTGCTTAAAAAAATGAGTCAACTCGAAGAAAATCAAGTTTTCGGCCTTTTACGTTTATTCAATTCTCGTAAAGTAATTTTTTTGGCTATCGTTATTTTTTTACTATCTATAGTAGAATACGGAGGATGTCAAAATGTTTCACATCCTCCAAATGTTATATATAGTAGCAAAGGATGGGTCGGGGAATCTACGAAGTCGCGTGTCCGAATAATAGTATTTCACAATACTATATTCAAATCAAACAAGAATATATCCAAATCGACTCATGGAAAACGAACATCGGAGAAGAAATGGACAAAACAATAATATCGGGAAATAAGAGTTATGGAGGTGGAATAGGGACATACTACACTGCTACCGTGGGTTAGTTGATCAGATATACAAATCAAATTAACCATATAAAAATATATTATTTTATCATTTTGTGAATAAATTTGATAACTTTAACATTTTCAAAATAATATTTGATTTATTAAGAATAGAAAATAAATATTATTATCCAGTCCATCCATAATTCAATTTAAATCTAAAAAAATTAACATTTTTAGATATCTTAAAAAAATTATTGTCTGTGAGGTTTGATTTCTAGAACAAAAAATAATTACTTTTAATTTGAAAAAAAAAAATCCTATAAAAGATATTTACAAAATTAATTATAACGCTAATTAATTTTCTTCAAAGCCAAAGTTCTTATTTTTGGGTTTGCCCATTTTTTTGCTGCATCAAGAGAAATAATATCATATTTTTTTATTTTACATGTGGTTAATCAAAAGGAATGGTGAGTCTTACATATAAACAGATTTGGTCTTTCCATTTGTTAATGCTTCCTCTATTTTATTTCAACTACATGGCGCTTATAACACATAAGAATGATATGTATTGCTTGACAATTGTGTTTCAAATAAATTAAAGTTATACTATATATGACTTCATATATTGAAACACAGTATTAACAAGGATATGTGCACTATAAATTTTGGTCAAGTTAAAAATAGGGATCTATGTAAAATGAATAATCGATTTTTTCATTTTAATGTTGAGATATTGAGTTTGTTAGACCTTCTATAAACTCGTTGATTAAACAAGAATTATAAATTCAAACAAGCATTTCTTTTTAGATGGTGTTATTATTGCTTATTGAGTTTGTAAACCTTTTCTCCTGTTACAAATTCATTTATGGGAAAAGGTACAAAATTACCTTCAACCACCTATTGGCTCTCAAATATGTTTGACATTTATCTATCGGCTCTCAAATGCCTTGACATCCAACTTTGGATCCAATATTAATCACTTTTATAGCGGATTAACATTTAAATAAATTTTTTTAACTACGTGGCGACCATCTATTGGTTACAATTTAATTACTAAAATTAATTTACAAACTCACCCATTTATAATTATATCTGACCCAAATCAACTACACCCGACTCAAGTTAACCACACCCGATCCAAATTAACTACACCTGCTCAAAATTACATCTATCCCACCGATTAAAACAAATACACCTTTCATTCTCAATATTTCACTTCATCTGACAACCTTCTTCTCCAATATATTCGTCTATAATCTCAAAAAACACTACCTAAACACACACCTGCATCACCATAAAAAATCACCAAAACACTCATGATTTTTTATGGTGATACATGAAAGTATTTAGGTAGTGTTTTTCGAGATAATAGACGAATATATTGGGGAAGTAATGTTGAAGAGGAAGTGAAATGTTGGGAATGAAGGGTGTATCTGTTTTAATCGGTGAGGTAAATGTAGTTTGGGATGGATTCAGTTAATTTGGATCGGGTGTAGTTAATTTGGGTCGGTATAATTGGTAATGGGTGGGTTTGTAAATTAATTTAAGTAATTAAATTGTATCCAATAGATAGTCGCTACGAAATTAAAAAACATTTAAATTATTTAAATGATAATTCATTATAAAGTGGTCACTAAAAAATCTAAAGATGAATGACTTGGTATTTGGGAGCCAATGGGTGGATGACAGGGGTATTTGAGAGCCAATAGGTGGATGAATGATAGTTTTGTACCATTTCCAATAGTTCGAAAGTATTTAGGCCCTTTTCCGTTCATTTATTAATCTATTATTTATTAGTAATGCTATTTACATCTCAATTAATTTTTCGGATAGTTGTCACTTTCCACCAACAACACTTATCATATAATCCAATTCATTACGCTTAAACTAGATTTTAAAAAATCACCTTGTATTGTTATTTTTGTTAAAATTTAAATTTGAAAAAATATGATTGAGCACCCACTTTATTAATCATTAGACCGCACTCTTGAATGCAACTAATAGAGTATACTAATTAGAGATATGAGAATTATTATAAATTTGGGAGACATCTATTATGAATTAAGAAAGAGACTTACTATTTTTGAAATTGAACTTTGTACTAATATGGAAGTCAAAATATTTACAGTTTCCAGTTTCCCCTTTTTCTTCGTTCGTCTTACTAGGTTCCGAACTTTAGCTGAGGATTAATCTGTTGTTATTTGCTTTGTCTGGGTTCCTGTATACAAATAAGAGATGCAGAATACCTTTCGAGGTAAATTAGAGAACAGTATTTCATAGAATTGGTGATTATTGGTTTTTGCCTAGCAGCTAAAAACTCTTTGACACCGGTGGAGCTACAATTCTATTTACGGGTTCAATAGAGCTCAGTAGCTTTGACTTAAATTTTGTATTTGTGATCTCATGTTTAAAAGATCCTTTTTAGAATTCGAAACTCATAAATCAAAATTCTAGCTTCGTATCTGTTAACATGTTATATGCATTATGTTATTTTATCACATTATAAGAGCCATCCATTTGGAATCAAAAACTTAAAAGCCAAAAAACATCATTTTGTGGAAAACCATATTACCCATGGGACAATATCCAACATCTTGTGTACCATTTTCTTGATCAAATTCAATGAAGATTCACATGTTCATAGAAACAGAATATAGACCATGGTGGTGAAGTTAGAAAATTCACGGAGGACGTTCATTAACTTATATTTTTATGTATTAAAGTATAAATATCCAACAAAAAGTGTTCAACTGACCATCCTTCTATTACTCAATTTGGTAGACCTTTATGGACATAAAGAATCAATAGATTTAGTTCTATTAACCATTATCCCAACCAGGAATTATATCCTTGTCTGTAATAAGGTTTTCCTTTTGAGTTGTTGTTATTATTGCTTGTTGAGACTTTTTTGTTGTAAATTAATTTATTAATGAATTATTTGTTGGTAATGCTATCTATATCTTGGTTAATTTTTTGAATAGTTAGGATATAATCACCGATAAAAATAAGTCAAATTTACTTGAACCAAATTAGACATGCTTTGATAATATATAAGTCAGATGATTTCTATATCAAGAGCAAAAAAGGTGTGAGGGAACTATTTATCCTAAGCTATGACAACCAACAAAATGTTTTAAGAGATCAGAGCTAAAAGACAATTTTTTTCTTCAGAAAATAAAAATGACACATCAATTTTTTTTAATCAAAAAGGCAAAATCGCTCATCTTCTGACAAAAATTAACGTAAATAACAAGTTTTACATAAAAAAAAATTATGTTGATAGAATAAGAGAATTAAGACCATCGATGAAATATGTTGATCACCCATAGAAGACCACTGTTACTTCAGAGAGGTGGAAAGACGTAGGAAATCCCATTTCTTAGGGTTTTCTTTTGTTGTTTGACAATTGAATTATTTGAGCCCAATGGTTTAAAGGAATAAAGGACCACGAGTCCAAATCAATTTATATAGTATAAAAGAAATTAAACATGCTTCACTTCAAAACTGATCGAATAAACATAAATCAAATTAGAAAAATTATTGATTTAATTATATTCTTAATTTAAATAAGTTTTGGATCAATTCGGCCACTTGTAATCTGCTGGGCAGAAAAATAATATCCTTCATATTTTAAATTTATCACGGCTAAAAATAATTTAAAACAATTAAATTGCTTTGATAAATTAACTACACTAAAAATGACGCATAAATTAAAATTTAATTTTGTTAAAATAGTTGATTTCACTAAGCCAATAGAATTTGACTTTATTTCACAATTGAGAAAAAGGAAAATAATTTAAAAGATATAAGCTTAAATTTTAATATTAATTTAATTATCATTATCTCATTAAAATAATGGTAACACAATCTTCTTGATTTTCATTGTAAATGCAAAAGAAACATAATTTGAATACTTCATTTATAAGAATTTATAAAATGGTTCATCCAGTGGCGGACCCATGATATTTGCTCAGGGGGTTCAAAATATAAAGAAGAAGTTCATGTGGTAATGCAAGTGCATGATGAGCGTAGTAGCCCCTCGGCATGCTCTTTGTACATGAACCATAGATATTTCATTGGTCCATAAAAGTAAAGACTAAACTAATCAAAGATATTGGCAAAGATATATTCATAATAATTTTAGTGGATCGACTGTATTACATAAGTTAATTCTAAAATACGTGAAAATTAAATGATGAAAAAGGAAGCGAGACGGGGAAGAAAGATATTTATCGTATCATGCTAAATTTAACTTACTTTATCATACCGTATTAAGCATTTCTTTCTACGTTTATCATGCTCCATCGAGCATTCTTAAATTTCTTGTGCTTTTTATACTTTTATTTTGTAATATTTTATTTTATTTTTCACTTTTAAATTTTTAAATTAACATCCAATCAATCAAATATTACTATGAAAATCATCAAGATTCTCTAAAAGTGTGTAAGAATAGAGTTACTAATATTATAATGCATATTCAGAAGATAAATAAATAGCATCATCAATTTTTTAGTTCATATAGTTCAATTTACTAGGTTAGTCATAATTTGTAAAAAAGACAAATAACGAATAAATCAAATAAATTTAGTTTTCATCTCTCTAAAACAGAATTAAAAATATAAAAAAAATTCACGAATTCTGTAAATTAATATTCTTAAAAGGATGTTGACGATATTTAAGTTTCTTCGTTCAATTACATCTAATTTACCTTCTTTTTTAAAAAAAAAAATAAAGTTTATTTCTATCTCAATTTCAAGTTAAAAGTAATTCATTATTTTTTAAAAGAGTTATTCAAGTGAGTATATGAAAAAAGAGTTACGTTGAAATAAAATGAAAAACGGATATAAAAAGAATAAAAAGAATGTGTCTAATAAATTTAAACAAAAACAAATTAAAAAGAAGAAATGGAATAAATGGAAAAAATGGAAAAAATAATGAAAAAGAAGAAGAAAGTGTAAGCCAAAATGTTCCATTTTCCAATGCATTAAAAAGAGGGGGGGAAAAAGTTGTCCATGGGATTCAAACCCGTGACCAAGGAGCATTTCTTGAACAACTTATCCATTGAGCTAAGCCTGCACTTCGTTTTCTGGGGGTTCATTTTAATATATGTATGCATAAAATCAGAATTTGACGTTATATATACAGTGTAATTTTTTGGCGAGGAGGTTCGGATGAACCCCTAAGGTCCACCTAGGTCCGCCCCTGGGTTCATCCATCACACCACACTTCACACAAAAAGAAAAAGATGAAACTCATGAGAACATTGATAGTGTTTTTTCCGTCTTTCTCTTTGTTTCTTTTTTCGTGGCCCATTCATATGGAGATCTGATAGATGATATTTGTAAAAAGATCATTGATGATAAACTATGCGTCGATTCTCTTAGAGCGGATCCTAGTAGCTCTTCTGTTGATATGAAATGTTTGACACATATCATTCTACAATTATAAGGCTAACAACAACTATAATCAAACTCTAATTTCATTAAAGCAACCAAAGAAATCAATTCTCAAGCAATGTATTCAACTTTATCGAGATAATTATTATATAACGGTGTTGGAACTTATACGCTCAATTAAATATTTAGATGAAAATGATTTTGATATGACAAAAATTGATGCAGGTGCTGCCATAACTTGTACAATCACTTGTGAACAGTCTATCACTTAATGACGTTCAATTCGAAAGGATCCATTAAAAAAAGAGAATAACAATTTTTTTGTAATTTAATGATACGTTATTGAGTTTGTTAAACCTTATATAAATTCATTTATCAAACAATGAATTGCAAAATTTAAACAAGCTTTTGTTTTTGAGATAATTGTTATTACGAGTCCGGAATCAAAAAAGTAAAAAAAATTGCCAAAAATTTCAAAAGGGCACATTAAAATTTTTTTAACCAAAAGGGCAAAATCGCTTCTGACGGAGCGATTTCCTTTTGACAAAATTGACACCGTTACGTCGTTAAAAACATAAAAATCGCTGCCCCGAATTTTGTCAAAAAAAATTAACATCGCTGCCCCTGCAGCGTTTTTCTAAAAAAGAAACTTTTTAAAATTGAAATCGCTGCTATAGCAGTGATTTTCTTTAAAAAGTTTTTTTTAAAAAATCGCTTACAAGGCCACGATTTCATTCAATTTTTGCATTTTAAATATATTGCTGCCTTGAAGTGTTTTGTACTGTCATTTGCTTAAATGATTAATTGTGATTGCACATACTTGGTTTCAACTTCATTTCTTTAATATTTTTCTATTGATTTTGGAATTTAATGAAATCGCTGCTCGGCAAGCAATTTTTTTGTATGCAAGCAATCGCTGCTATAGCATCTATTTCAATTAAAAAAAATAGCAGCGATTTTAGAGAACAAAGAATTATTTTTTTTGACAAAATTGTTGTTGGGGCAGCGATTTTATGTGGAGTAACGACGTTAATTTTGTCAGAAGGAAATCGCTCCATCAGGAGTGATTTAGCCCTTTTGGTTAAAAAAAAATATATGTGCCTTTTTGAAATTTTTGACAATTTTTTTCCCCTTTTGGCTCCGAACTCTTGTTATTACTGCATATTGAGACATTTTTCTTTTTTGTAATTCATTTATTAATCGATTATTTGTTAGTAATGCTATCTATATGTTGATTAATTTTACGAATAGTTATTACCTTTCACTAACAACACTTATTACATAATATTATTCAATAAGTTTAGAATAAATGAAAAGAAATCATCTAATATTTTATCTATATTAAAATTTAAATTTAAAATATTATGATTAAAAACTCACTTTATTAATCATTAAACAATACTCTTGAATACAATTTATAGAGTATACTAGCTAGTGGGAGTCATCAATTAAGAGAGAGATCTTATTACCTTTTTTATAATTAGAAAAGGCTCATATGTTGAATATGATTATTTATGCTTTTTTTGGTGAAAAAAAGCCCTCATCTATGAGTTACTTGAAAAAATAAAATTAATGCAATAACGTAGACAAATTATCAACAAAGGTTGTAGTTGAATAATAATATATCATATTATCTCTAATTATAAATCTAATATTTAAATCTTAAATGTAGAATTATTTTTTATTAAAAACTGCTTTATTTTAATCTGAACCTATTTTATTTTTCCTTATTTTTTTGGTAACAAACGGTTTTGAGCAAGTTCTAATTTTTTTAAAATTCTTTTCAAAAAATAAAAAATAAAAGAATTAAAAAGGCGTAGCATCATGCTTTGATAAGGTTGATGTCATTGGTTGCCATATTTCAAACTAACAACTAGCAAATTAATAATTGGATGGTGATTGATAGACCAAGATAAATATAAAATTAAAAAAGACTAAGATAATTAAAGTCAGTTAACACGTCACCACTATGCTCACTCTGTAGGGCCTAAAAGTCATAGGTCAACAACGCCCCCCACTCCCTAAAATATTTTAATCTAATGTATATCATCACTTAATAATAATAGTGAGTATTAAACTTTATTTTACTAACACTAATAATATATTTAGTATAATTTCATAAATTATAAGATCGAAGAAAATATATATATAAAGACTTTATTTATATCTTTATGAAGTAAGAAAATTATATCCGCTAGTTTAGAATTATCGTTCATGTACTATAACTTTCTTTCTTTGTCATATAGAGACAAATATATGTTTGAATACAAGGTTTAAATTTTAAATTCACCGCTTTAACATAATATTGAAGTTGTGTCAGCAACACTTCATGCCTATGTCACTTTGACTCTTAAGATTGCATTTATTGGTATTGATATTTCTTGGTGTATGACCAAGTCTAACAATTCTAGACCGTATACTCGAATTTCAAGTGGAAAATAATATACAAAATAATTAAATATTAATCTAAACTAGATATAAAAAATTAGTAGTAATATTATATTAACACAAAGCAATAGACTAAAGTCAACGTATGCAGAGACCTAACATGTCAAGTAGTATTATTTCTTCTACATTTTGCAGTAACCTTTTGACTTGGTTAAGTAAGAATTTCCACCAAAGTTTTCTTTCTTAATTATTAAGATTAAGATTAAACTATTATAAATTGAAAGGGAAGTGTAATAAGACTTAAATTTAAGTATCTCTAAAAGAATTTCAGTGGAGGCACATTATTATATATTATTGTTAATAAAATTGATTAAATATCATATAGTATATAGTATTATTGTTTGTATGGGAAAATGTAAAAGTTTTATGAAGATCAGATGATCAGATGGGGCTAACGCGTTTTGTTGTCTGTATCTAAATAGCATTTAGTGGGACCTTTTGTATTAAAATAGAAGAAATTTTACTTTTCAAGAATTTGAATTTTGTGTACGTAATTACATATTTCATGTGTTTGACAGGTCACAGGACGCCCTCAAATATACATATTAAGATGGATAAGTTAAATAGGTAATAGTGCTTGATATTCATCTAGTTGTAGTAGTATTGCTCTGGCAATTTCTTTGTCCTTTTATTGGATTTGTTACTACTTGTTAATCTTTTATATTTCGATTAAGATTTCTTTTATTATCGTTAGTTTTTAGAATATTTTGTTATCTTTCAAAAATAATTTATCTATTTCTCCAAACTATACTTTTGAAATTACGTTAAATATGTTTTTTTTGCTTATGTATTTGAAAACTCTATGAGCGCTTTTCTTTTTATGATATATGTTCTTATAGTCATGTAAATTGTCATGTAACTTATAAAATAATATGTTTTAGCTTGTTTTTTTGATGTATTGGAAGTCTTTTGTCATTTTATGTTAAATCAAATATTGTCGTATATAAAATAATGGTGAGATAGTTGGAAGATGTAGCACCTCTTTTTTTTTCCTTTCAAAAAGTTCCAAGATAAATTTGAATAGTATGATAGTTATTGCTACTCATAAAACTTGTAATTAGTAGAAATTAGTTAGGAGGTGTGTTGCTCATTAAAGAGTAGTAGTAGTTGTTACTTGTTAGTAGGTAGGCAAGTAAGTATGTTATCCATCTATCTTACGACCCAAAGACTATTTTTACATGGAATAATTAGTTAGGTAGTGGTATACGTAACTTGTTTAACATACCTACAATCGTATGTGGTGAAATTCGAGCGTTACAAGTGGTACAATTGATATTTGACAAGTGAAAGTATCGACTTAAGTTGGTCTAGATGCAGTTAATAGAGTCTCATGGTCACTTGGTATCGTAGGTTTCAGGGATAATTAAGGGTTTGAAAAATATTCTAATTTTGATCGAATTTGTTGTTGCGATACTAAACTTTCATGAGGATCTATTATTTTCCTAAACTATTTAATACCGTATTTTAAACATATATATTTACCTACGTGGACATAAAAATAATACAAGACTATAAATAATAATGTGTCCACGTGAGCACATATATACCTTTAAAATACACTATTAAATAGTTAAGGGGGTAAAAAATACGATATTAAATAGTCAAGGAAGGTAATAGGTGTTATGAAAGTTTAGTATCATAACAGCAAACCCGATCAAAGTTGAGGTATTTTTCAGACCCTTATCTCTTCTATAAGAATCATTAAGTTCAAAAAAAACAAGATTTCTTAAAAAGACATTTGAATTAGATTTGAGATTACAATTGAAACATGAAAATGAAAGGATATGACAACTTATATCCTTTCATATTCTCATTTACTAAAAAAAAAAAGGAAAAATAATACTCTACTAGATTAGCTAAAATTAAAACTAAAACTATGAACATATTTTGATTTTTCCCATTTTACCCTTTCCTCTACTTCTGATCCAAAAATCTACACCCTCCAAGTGAAATTGCAGAAAAGGGTCTGTTACATTAAACTACATTGCTGTTTTCCATGAATGACTCAAGGGTAGGAAAGGCAGAAAAAGAGCTAAAATCAAATCCACATGAGCCACCATCAACCACAACATTCGCCGCCGTCTGCGGCTGCGCCGGCATAGGTTCCATTGATTGTTGAGTGACGTGGTCCAGTAAAAACGCTGACGTGTCAAGAGTTGGCAAAAAGCAGCCAGGCTGTAGCCGGTTAACAACACGCTGAGGTTCAGGTTTCAGAACATGAGCAACCGGACCATCGCCGCCGAACCTAACGCCGGTCACCTGCTGCACCATTTCCCGGAAATTATCCACGTCAGCAGTTATGTACGTGGTCGTATTACGCCTTAAAGCACGTGACTTCCTCTTAGTTATCTTCCCGTTCACTCCGACTTTATTGCTCCTCCGGTTCGAAAAACCGGTCGTCTCATTCTCCGACCCACCGGAATTGGTTCCGGTCGAAGTCTGAACCGGGTTAGTCTCTGGCTCCGGAAAGGCAGATTTTTGGAGGACTTTGGTTAATGTTTCAGTTTCTCTGGTGAATACGTCGGAAAACCAAGAATCAGCAAAAGCAGAACGGAAAGCCCATGGCTCCATGGTCATTAAATTGTCAGAAGAAGCCATTTTGAGTACAAAAATAGAGCTAAAAAGATTCAATTTTTAGAGAAACAAAATGTGTTGAACTGCATCCTCTGTTTTAGAGAAGTGAAGTATGAAAGGAGGAGGAAGTATATATGAAGGGGAAGATTAGAGTAGAAAGGAAGAAACCGCGTTTTGTGGGGACACGTGTCAGCATATCTGTACGTACAGGAGTCTAGCGATAATTTTGGGTTTTACATTTTACTTTGACGGTGTGACGAGAAGAAATTCTGTTGGGAGCATCATCTCGAATGGATAAATTATTGTGAAATTTGAATTTAGTCGAATTTTTAATTTGAACTCTGAACACCAGATGGGAGCACGTTTTATTTTTCGGTTCGATTTTGTATTAAAGTTTTGAGACTTTTACGTCTACGTATCGAATTAAAAAATTGATTTTTTGAAAAAGCAACATTAATATATCGAACCAAAAAGTTGAAGAATCGAAATTGAATAATCAATTAGTTTTGTTCAATCCGACTTTTTATTTTTTTGATATTTATGTTCACCCAACTTATAAATAAAGAAAAAAAAGTGTAAATCTATTAATTATGTGACATTGTTTAATTAAACACAGACGTTTAAGAAAGAAAAGTAATTTGCTAATTCGATCAAAAGGGGGTTAGTGGAGATAGGATTTTAGTAACTTCCTTTTTCCTTTTGTTAGAACTCCAATTAATTACTAAAGCACCTTTATATATTAACATATGTGAGCAGTAAATTTTGTAGTTACGTATTTTATGTATTACTTAAATTCGATGATTTGTTAAAAATAGTCTCTTTATTTATATGTAATATAAGTAAAATATGCTTACATTTTATCGTCTTCATATTCAACAAATGAAAATATATTGATATGCTATGATGAGAGTGCTAAACTAAAAGGTTCAAATGCAATCGTGTATTAGTGCTTGGATTTTGATTACGATGGATGAGTTTAAATTACTTTAATCCTAGTGCTTGGTTTAGTCAGTTTAATTTACTTAAAAGTCACATAAGCTGACTTTTCCATATTTGTGGTAATTGATTACTGCCTAAGAATTTTACAAATGTTGAGGGCAAAGGGGGCAGCCCAAACAAGTCATAAAATATCATTATTATTCCTGAATAATATTTGTCGAAAATAAAATAAAAATGAGATAATAGTAATGTAGCTTTGTGATAGTATATAATCTTATATTTTACTCTTAATAATAATTCATTTAGAACAACGATCATATCATGATTAAGATTATATAAAAATAAATCTCTTTCTTGAATTTCATGCTTGGTGAAATATCATCAAATAAATTGAAAGAAACAAAATAGCGTGTCATTGATTTATTAAATTAAAACCAATAACATTGAAATGCAAATTGGTGGTCACAATTGAGGGAACATGCAAGAAAATTAGGTAAGAATAGTCAAATAATCAAATATATATATAAGTAAACCCTTCAAGCTGTTGATAATGACAAATAAATTAGTATGAGCTAAAAAAGCAGAAAAGATTAGATAAAAAAGAGATCCCACCATAGATTAGATAGATCTAAATATGATTTATTTATATTATTATAGGACCAAATGCAACTTTTCTAGAAGGTTAAATTCAAAAATTATGAACTTTTTGAAAACATAAAATAAAAATCGTAAAAATTTAAAAGGGCCCCAGTAATGACGCCATGCATAGGGGATAATTGCGTTTGAATGACATCATTTAAATTTAATTTTTGTAGCTCGTTTTTATTGGACGGTTTTGTAATTTTAAACAGATGCCGGCGAATAAATGCAAATTTGTCTGCTTTGTGTTAGATATATTATGCAATAATTCATATCTTATACTATAATATAGTTTTGGATGATAATATGTGTATTAACAATACAAAATAATATCATAGAATATATATTTAAGACAATAATAATTACGTCTCAATTTCAAACTAGCCTAGTTGGGTGCATGAATGTTGGACTCGTTTTACGCCAATAATGTTCAAAAGCGCCAATCATTCTTACGACACTAAATTGCTATTGTACCTCCGTAGTTTTTTATTACCTTTTTAGCGTTGGAGTTACGTTGATATCCTTTTATTTGATTTTAGGTCTATGCAAATCGTCTTCATTTCTATGGACAATTATGAAGTCCAAAAATCTAAGGTCATGATGACACCTATCATAATCCCTCAATAGGCAAGCCATTCTTTACATGAAACACATAATCTCCTTAGACAAATGTGCAACTAAATTGAATGGTAGTGTAACTAGATTCAAATCCAAGTTTTTCATAAGTTAGGCAAAAATGGTAAACAACCATTTCTAGATTGACTGTCGCATGTAAAAAAACTTACTAATGCAAGGAATAATGTCTAATCTAATACATCACTGTCCAAAAACTAGAAAGACAAATCCAAGATAGGCCTCCAGATGCAAGGAGCACAACACAAATTTGATCAATGCTAACCACAAATGTGAAGGACTGCGCTACAAACTGGTAGATGCAAAACTGTAGAGTGAGTACCAAATTACTAGTACTTAGTAGACATCATATCCAACCGAGCTTAAATTGTAACTATAACACATAAAGAATGGTTAATATCCATCTTCATTTACCCTCAAATTGGTGATAACCCGACCGAAGGTCAATATTGGAGAAGTAACTTTCTCCTAAAAGTTGATCAAACAAATCATCTATCCTTGGGAGAGGATATTTTTTCTTAAATGTAACCTTGTTCAATTGTCGATAGTCAATACACATACGAAGTGAACCATCTTTCTTTCGAACAAACAAAACTAGAGCACCCCATAGAGATACTCGATCAGATGAAACCCTTATCCAACAAATCTTTCAATTGCTCATTTAATTCCTAATGTTCAGCCAGGGTCATTCGGTAAGGAGGAATAGAGATAGGTTGCGTATCTCAGAAAAGGTCAATGCCGAAGTCTATTTTCCTTTCGAGAGGAACACCGAGTAAGTCATCTTGGAACACTTCCGAAAACTAGTTAACAATGGGGACGACTCGAGAATAGGGGTTTCAAAATCCATATCCCTAACCCACAAAACATGGAATATGCAACCCTTAGAAATAATCTTTCTAGCTTTCAGACATGAAACAACTGACTCTTAGCTTTATAATTTGTCCCTTTCCATTCTAGGATGGGTTCATTTGGAAACTTAAACTTGACCACACGGGGTCTAAAATAGATAGATGTATAACATGAGTGCAGCCAATCCATACCAAGGATAACATCAAAATCTAGCATATCAAGCTCTACAAGATCAACATGAGTGACTCTATGGGACAAGGAGGCGAGATGTTTTCTATAGACCCTCTTAGCCACAATAGGATCACCAACAGGAGTAGAGACACAAAAATGTTCTAACAACGCATCCGTAAGAATATCAAACCTCATAGCAACATATGGCATCACCAAAGACAAGGTAGCACCGGGGTCAAGTTGTAACACCCCGACTTTTCGAAACGTATAAATTGACTCGTATCTTCGTGGAAAGACCAGGAGGGTGGGTAATAAATTAAGAATGATGTGTTATGTGATATTTTAAGTGTTCAAGTGTTGTATCTCAAGTTTATAAGTTAGGTAAGTGGCAAAATAAAAGTTGGCGAAAGTTACTGTAAATTCCTTTTTAAAGATTTGTCTGAAATTTGGGTCAAATGTCTCGGACATTTTATCCCAATCTATTAAGAGTTATGGTGCCCACGACCTATCGAATCGAAGTTCTACAAGTCTAGTTTCCAACGCATCAAACCGTTCGTTCATACGACTTCAGAATAGAGAGATATTTGCGTTTTCGTGGGACTGCGCAAGCAGGCACGTGAGGTGGGGACTTAAGTCGGTGGAATGTTACATATATCTTCTTCTTCGACCTTTTTATTCATTTTAAAGCTAAAAACCAGAGAAACCCATTTCTAGGATCAAGTGAAGTATAGATTTTCTCGACTTAAGTCCTTGACGAAAGTTGTTCTACGCGTTGGGCTCATCATCGTGGTATAATTTGTTTTATCGATTGCGTAGCATATCACACTTTAGTGTTGGGACATCAAGGATTTGAATATATTTGAAGGTTTTGAGGCGTATTACAAACCTAAGATCGAGTATCGAGGGAGTTATGAGTAAAAGTCGTTAGGCCACGTGAATTTAGCGAAAAAGGTATGTTAAGGCTATTCTCTTCTTACGGCATGTTTCCTTAAAGCTTAGGAGCAATGTAATTGAGTTGTTATCGTTGTTATATTTGTAGCCATTATTGTTGATTGTTGGCTGCTCGAATGGATGCAATCCTCTCTTATCGAGATTATTATTCAGTAGTAGCGTCCCTATGTTGGACATGACTTAGAGGCTATTTGTATAGGTTGCTTATAACTAAATTGCTCGTTTTTAGCTGTTGGATTGTTATTGTTGCCCTTGGGGCTATTGTGGTTAGTTGTAGGAATGTGATTTATGCCTAGAAGGGCTATGTTCTGCCTACAGGGCTATATGGACTAAAAGGGCTATGAGTTGCCTACAGGGCTATATTGATGCCTATAAGGGCTATGAGTTACCTGCAGGGCTATATTGACGCCTAAGAAGGCTATGTGTTTCCTACAAGACCATGTTGTTGCCTAAGAGGGCAATGAGTTGTCTATAAGCTATGTGACTGCCTACGAGGCTAGGGGACTACCGATAGGGGTATATTGGCTGATTGGCACCTTTCGGGCTTATGGGGGCCTGAGTAGGTGGTCTTATGTGTTGTTTGTACCTACCGAGCTTATGGGGGCTTGGTTAAGTTGTTGTTTTATTAGTTTTGATGAGTTTAGATTTAGGGGCAGGTCAGTACACTTATCTTATCTTTGATTTATTTATCAGATTATTCCAGTATATCATGATACCTTCTCATAGTCTATTGCCTTTCATACTCTGTACAATATTTTGTACTGACGCCCTATTGCCTTGGGGGTGCTGCATTCATGCATGCAGGTCCTGACAAACGACCGAGTAGACCTCCTTAGCAGCAGGATTGACTTTTATCCGGTTGGCTAGCCCCTTTCCTCCGGAGATGCCAGAGTTGGGAGGTTTGTTACTTTTTGTTGTATATATCTTTATGGGTAGGCTGGGGTCCTGTCCCGCTAATCTTTACTACTCTTAGAGGCTTGCAGACTAGTGTGTGGGGTGTATAGCGACGCTATGACCATACTGGCCTATGTTGTTGGTTTGCTGGAGTTTGTGAGCTGTTTGATGTATTGTATTGATATATACCTGCTTTTAGTTTTGGTATAGATATCATGGTGGCCTTGACGGCCCAATCAGGACTTCTGTGCTAGTTGGCTATTTATTTATATGATCTCCTGGAAGTAGCTGTTTCTTTTATAGTTCAGTTGAAAGGGGCTTTGCCGGCAGATAACTTAGTTTTAAGCCGAGATATACTTGTTTGTTTTCTTTATTGTGTGTGGCTGCCATGCGCTAGTAGAAAATGGTTCAGCAGGGTCGACTCAATCCTGAGTTTTGGCATTAGGAGCCAGTTCCCCCCCTCCCCCGAGTTTGGAGCGTGACACAAGTAAAGCACAAACATCGAGTTGGAATACTCTTAACATATCGTTAACCACATCAGGAGAACCCTCTTGCTCACGACTAGTCTAGAGTGCGTAAAATTAGTTTACTTTTGATCATCACTTGAACCCGATGAAGGGTAAGGTGGAACCCATCGAAGATTATCTCCATCATTCTTAGCAACTTAGGGACAATCCCTTATCTTGTGATCCGTCTTGCCATAACCAAAACATGCATTAGAACCAGCTAGACATTTACCTTCATACTTTCTTCCACACTTGGAGCAAGTAGACAATGAAGGTTTACCGCCATTCCCTCCTTGAGGCTTAGGGTTAGATACCATATCTTTGTTGAACTTAAGAGAAACGTTGGAGGATCCTTGAACAGAAAAACTTTGGCAGAACTTAGAACGACCATGTCTCTCAGACCTCGAACGTGAAAAGTCACCATCATCGGTCTTGGCCCTCTTTTCCTCCCTAGACCTTTCTTTAAGTTTCTCTTCTTCAATTTTATGAGCATGAACCATAAGACGAGAAATGTTAATATCATTGATGTGCATAGCGGTACGACATTCCTTAAACCACCATTTTGGATACACCCAAAATGAACTTACTCATCCTTGCCCTAGGATCGACAATCATAGTAGGAGCGTAATGAGACAATTGTGTGAACTTCAAATTATATTCCTTCACACTCATATTTTCTTGACGAAGGTTGATGAATTTAAGAACCTTTACCTCCCTCATTTCAAAGGGAAAGAACCTATCAAGGAAAGCAACCTTAAACTTTTTTCCAATCAAGAGGACCCGCATCTTCCACCCTCTCTTCTTTCCATTGGTTGAACCACATTTGAGCAACACCCTTAAGTTGATAAGCAGTCAATTCTTCCTTTTTCACTGGTGTATCCCCCATGATCATCAACACTTTATACACCTCATTTATGAACTCTTGAGGATCTTCTTCAATCCTAGAACCATGAAACTAAAGTCTCTCACTCTAGTTGTCGCCGTACCCACATTTAGGTTCACGGGGATCACAAACTCTCTATTGGCTTGATCCGTCATGGCATGAGCTAACAATTGAAAATTAGCTCTAAACTCTGCATTAGTCACTTATTCAGCTAAAGGGTCGACCAAAACTTGAGGAGCTTCTCATTCCACATTCTCTCCCTCATTCCTTCTAACATATTCCCTTCGAGTGGCCAAGTTTGCAATTCTTTGTGCTCTTTTCTTAAAGAGGAACCGACCCGTTCCAATCATCATAATTAGCCGACCTAGACCCTTTCCAATTCCAATTTCGAGAAACACTCACTCAGTTGGCAACGTTTACATCAAGCACATGAGGTAAACATATCCAACACGGTGTGATACCTTTCCACTATAACGGTGAAGCAACAACAAAATTCATGATGTCAATCTCGTACAACCCAGTAGTGCTATCTCAACGCTTCGCTCGTCCTTGCTCCTCAAATCACTCTGAATTTGTTGTGAATGAGTATATTCTCGTCCTTGGATAAATTTTTGAATTCCTTTTCTACCAGATCTTTCACCCCATTTCGCGCCCTCTATATAAACCCACACCTCAGAACGCTGCTCTCCCACTCCTTACGCTCCCCCGAAAAGAGCAAACTTCCCAAATATTCTCACTTCCATCTCTTTGCTGTAAGAATAATACAATTTGAATTCACTACAAGAAAATGCATTTAAAGCTACAAAACACATTGTAGCTAAATATGAAATTTTCCGTAGCTAAACACTTTAGCTATAAAATATTTTTTCGTAGCATTCGTGGCAAGATGTAGGGTGGCTAAAAGTTAGCTACAGACTTTACATGGTCTGTGGCTAAGGACTAATACTTATAGCTACTAAAAAAATTGAGTTGTAGCTATAATAGTAAAAAATTCTTGCTACAAAATATATACTTGTAGCAAAATATTTTTACTCTTTTGCCACAACAAATTAAATCCATAGCAAGTTTTATATTGTAGCTTGCATTTAGCTACAAATTAAAAAAATTATAGCTATAAAATTAAAGCATTTGCCACAAAAAAAAATTCACAAAGCTAAGATTTGAAACTTTTTGCCATGACATACATAAATTATAGCTAATATTTTTAATTTTGCTATGAAAAGTGAAAATGTATCGCCTTATTTTTTTATAATTACATATAGATTTAGTCATAATTACAAAACTTCATTGCTACAAATTGAAGAATAGTGACATAAATATTATTAATCACACGAATTTTTATAATGTAGCTAAAAAATAAATTTCAACAATTTTGTTACTATAAATTTGAAAGGATTTTCCAGAAGCTTTGTTAATAAAAAAAGATACATAATGTAATCATGAATACATTTTTGAGATTCTAAAATAATTCTCAACTTACATATAATTGCATTCTAAAATTTTGAGAATAGTCATAATATACAATTCTTGTAAGACATCATCTTGTTTGAGTCCAAAGCAACATAATCTTCACTTATCTTTCCTTCCACAATCTTCAATTGCACCTTAGCTTGATCAACATCGGTTCCAATTTGTCATTTATATGCCTTATTCCATAAATAAGACTATCAATAATGGTAAATATTTTAGCACCAAGAATGTAATGATTTAAAATTTCAAGGAAAAAATATAATTGTCTATGATCATTTTTTTACAAAAATGTTTAGCAAATAAAAAAAATACAAAGAAAACAAAGGAGTAAGCAAACCTACAACTTTTAAACTTCTTAAAACCTGTAGATATAGATCTCAAATTTTAGTATAAATTATAAAATTCATACCTAATCGGAAAATTTATTTTACATTAATAAACATATACAATCTATTGTAATACCCATCGACTCAAGCTAGGACAATAATCTCTTGCAAAAATATAGAATATAATTGTGTATGATAAATTATTTGTGGTTTAATCTTTTCTTGAACCTATACATAATAGAAAATTTAGAGCATACGACTGAGTAAACAAAAAC